>QVRM01007094.1:670000-917500 GCA_003439945.1 Dermanyssus gallinae | reverse complement strand
AGGACAAACAATCCTACACGTATCTTTTGTGTATGTTAGAGAGCATGATAATTTGTTTCTCAATTAATAAGACATGGACACTGAATTACTGATTTTGCAAACGACTTGCGGTGAATGGATTTTATATTATGCATGCACTCTTGTATAAGAGTCGCAAAATGACGTGCGTTGAGTTATTCATGTAATTCTAATTCCGCAAATATTGGCTAGATGTTATCTACATGCTGCGTGCACCTTAGTATATGAACAGCTGCGTGTTTCAGGGGTCGGAGCAAACATCGAATTTAGTAACTATAAAACAAAAAAACGTAGACACCGCGTACCAACCTCTGGCAATCCCATTAGCATCTTTAAGTAAAGTGCCTTCGATTACCCTTTGTGCTAGATTGAGAGAAAGAAGGGGAAGAAATAGCTGGTATATTTTAAGGCCGCATAGTTAGGCACTAATATGTAGTTGAACTTTGACGTAGGTATGCACTAGTTACGACATTCCCCTCTTCGTCGCCACTAATATGTACGTGAACTGTACACACTGATCTAATGATTTAGTCTTAGACGTAGGAATGAAAACACGATCGCCTGCGGTCACCTGTAGAGTGTCACTACATTATCCGTAGTTTATTTGTGCACTCTGTGTCAGCTGTATTTATTGCCTCACAGATTGTTCTCGAATGCGGTAGATTCGTCTCGGTACAAGTAGACGCTTCTATTGAATCGTCTGGACGTTTCTCGTACCTACTCGTATCTACCCTTTTCACTGCACGTTTGCCAGCACGTGGCGCCTAGCCACAACAGTCATGTGTCCACCTGAACTTGGCCAGACACAACAGGCACCAGATTCGGTAACGAAACAAAAAGAGAACACTTTGCTCTTTTAAGCCATCATCCATAGCAACACAAATACTAACAGTAGCAATAACAACGACAAGAACCGATGTTCCGTTCATGAATGCGTGACTATTTATAATTGCCCGTCCATTGTTACCACAATCCGCGATTCTAGAATGCTAGTAAACCTGCTTATATCTGTGGCACGTTACGAAAAAGAAGCCAATATACGCGTGTATTTATAAATATAGATAAATATATATATATATATATATATATATATTTTTTTTTTTTTACAACGAAGAGTTCAATTTATTCAGGAGCTACAATTGTCTCCTGAGAACGTGTGCACTGGGCATATTACTCTATCTCGTATAGAGTGGGTTGGGACCACTTCAGCAGCATGCCGCGGACGGACACCGCGTTCCCGCGTTGGACGACGAGATATATATATGTATATATATATATATATATATAAATATATAAATATATATATATATATATATACATATATATATATACATATACATATATATATATATATATATATATATATATATATATATATATATATATACATATACAGGGTCATTCATATCGTTATGTACTTACTGTGAGGTTTGGTAGAACTCGGCAAGAAAATAAATTTTTTCAATGGAAGGAGGACGCGCAGGAGAGAGAGGGAAGTTTATAAAAGTAGTTATTCTGCCTTTTTTCTCCTACATAGTTGTGCGAAATCTACGTTTGCGGGAGAACCAGTCTACGTATGAAGAAACCAATTATACCGGCGTGTTAGGAGAGAAATTCTGCACAGCGGAAGACACTGCACTAGATCGCGTACGGTAAAACGAATAACTAGATTAAGGAAATTCATAAAAAGTCGATATGTTACGTAAAAAAAAGAAATGTACGTCCAGAAGACCACTCTCAAGCAATATTAATGCCCACCATTTTCGTACTAAAGTGATGGTGCTGCGTTACGTAGATGTCAAGTAACTAAGCTTTTTCGACCATCATAGTTGTTATGTTTTACGTGCAAGTTTTCACGTTCAGAACTGTAACATTTTGCGAAGACGTTTCCGCCCCCTCCTTCCACTAGAAAACAATATTCTCTTGCCGAGTTCTATCAAACCTTAAAATATGTACTTAACTTTCTCATACACCATATGCAAGTATGCATGCCTTCGCTTTCGATATGGATATCGAAAAAACTTTGTTACTAGACAACTACGCAACGCAACACCATCACTTTGGTACGACAAATATTGGGCATTAAATTTGCTATTGCGTGAGACTGGTCTTTTGGACACACATTTTTGGTCGTAATGGAAAAATTTAGGATTTTTCACGAATACGCGTTAACGTAAGACATAACAACATTTCGACTTTTTGTGACTTTCCTCAACCTGGCTATTCGATTTTCGCTACGCAAGCGAGTGAAGTGCCCTCAGTTGCGCAGAATTTTCCTCCGAACACGCCGATATGATCGGTTTCTTCATGCGTTAACCCGCCCATGGTTCTCCCGCAAACGTAGATTTCGCACAACTATGTAGGAGAAGAAAAGGCAGAATAACTACTTTTATAAATTTCACTCTCTCTCTTCTAAACAAGACGTTTCCGCGTTCTCCTTCCATTGGGAAAAATTATTTTCTTGCCAAGTTCTACCAAACCTCGAATTAAGTGCATAACGATATGAATGACCCTGTATATATATATATATATATATATATATATATATATATATATATATATATAAAGAGACAGAGAACTGTAATTGCATGTTTTTTGTCATCCGCTTTCTTTTGTTTGTTGTGAGTGCTGACGTTGTCCGACCGAAATGAACCATCGACTGCCTTGAAGCCACAACATGAGCACTGCCACCATTCGCGCTGCTGCAGATGCGCTTCCAGCGCATCTGCACCACACTTGTTTGCGCCCCACAGCAGCAACAGCAGCAGCAGCCGAGCCTGGCCTGGCCCACCAGCAGTAGCAAAACCACTACGACGACGACTACCATGATGAACACAACCACAGCCAGCTGTAGAATCGTCGCTTACTTTCCTAGCATCTTAATTTCGTTTCCTTCGACAATTCGTTCGTCTTCTTCCGTTCCGCTTGTTGATATTGTTCTTGTTCTCCGTTTTTTTTCCTGTGATCTCTTCCGCTGTCGTTGTTGTCGTCGTCGTTGTCGTCGTTGGCGGTGGCGGCGACGGCCTCGTCGTGGTCCTTTCTCATCCCAGAAAGGAAAGAAAACAGACACAAGCACCATCCGACTTAGAGACCAGCGACCAGCTGTCTAAGACTAACCCGTTCGCTTCTGGTATCAATTTGGTTTGTTCGGTCCGTCGCTGGCTCGCGCATCCGTCCATGTTCTGGCCCGCTCTCGTTGCTGGCCGTTGATGGTCCTTAGACGGCTCGGCTGTCGTCTCAACCGGCCACCGCTGCCGCCACCGGCGCCGCCGCCTATCCCGGTCGCATCCTTAACATCGGCCTACACAAACATGCGCTCATTCAGCCACACAGACACATCCACAAACACCAGCACATCCACATCTATGTCTATACAAAGAGGCACTCTTCTCTTTCGTAGCCAAGCTGCCAGCCAGCCGCACACCAAGAGACGGGGCTAGAAACACGCATGTGCTCGCTGTGCTTTGCTCGTCGAAACCTCTTAGCATTCCAGCTTGGCCGAACCCTATCGATCCGGAGGGGCAATCGAACCGTCGAGGACGTCGCCGCTCCGTCAGACCGTCATTGATGCTTCAACAGCACTGCCGAATTACAAACAGCTCGATACAGACAGCCCATCAGTATCGCCGAAACCAGCCGGCTCACAAAGAAGTGGAGTTCGTCAGAGGAGAAGAGTCGAGAGCGGGCGGGCGGGCGAGAGAGATGGAGGTAGATAGAGATATAGAGAAAATAAAGGTCGAGGAGAAGCAAGGTGTCGAGAGAGCGCGAGTGACTGAAAAGAAGACATACACAGAATCGAATGGAAGGAATGGAACGCGCATTGCAATACTTGTGTTGGCTTGAATTGGAGCTCTGGCCAATTGTAAGAGGTTGTAATATTAGCTGTGAATTGTTCTTGTACCGAGTAGCGCTGGAAGAGGTACTTTACCCTGTCTGTCACCAAGGATGCGAGTCGAGTCGAAACAGAGTCACCCAGTACGACGCCTGCAAAACATTGCTTGTGATTTTTCATGACTGGCGTGCTAGCGGTGTCCATTATGATGGGTCTGCGGTGTTCACTGCTCGCGCGTATAAGAGTTAAAGCATGACGTTTGGATGGCCGCACGCGCCATCCAAACGTCCTCCAAGCGGAGATCTGCTTGAGGCGGCTGGCCGCTTTTTGGCACGTGATGAGAGCAAGAGAAAGGAAGAAAGATGAACTGGTCCGCCAAGCCGAAGATAGTCAAATTGTCGGATTGACGACGGTTGCCTTCCTCGGTCGGTCGGTCGCTCTTTATACGTATGAAGCACGAATGCGTCTGTGACTTGATCCCCAGACGGGTATTCGACGCCAATGATGCTAAAAATGACAAATGTGTTGCTGGGCTTACACTTGGTAGAGGCGACCGCGGTGCGATACAGCAGCCTCATCGCCACGTCACTGGGATGATCGTGCTTCAGAAATTGGTGATGATGATGATAGTACTCAGAGTAATAGTTACAGAAATAGTACAGAAAATGCCGTTTCAGAACGACTTATTCTGCCCTATATGTGCTTTTTCTTTAAGGTACATTTTTGAGTGCGTTTTATTTACAATATCCCATGTGTATTACAACATTATGGTCACATAGTTTGTAAGACTGAGAGTCCGTGTACGCACCACTGAAACATCAAAAACATTTTCATAAATCATATACCTATGTTTTAAATATAATAATAGTAAAAAAAATAATAAGCCAGTAAATATTTTTTGTTGGCTTTTTTTTGTTACATTAAGGCCATATGACGTGTACACGCGTTATTATAGTCAGGAGCCGGCTATTATTGGTAGTGCAAGCTTTTGGTATTGCGCGGTTCTCAGGAACAAGTAGTTTCAGTGTATCTTGCTGTCGACTAAATTTCAGCGGCTAGTACTAATTCTTCGACGGCGACTTCTTGTTTTATGTCATAACAGATGTCCATTCTATATGTTCGGTCATGATGTATATATATATGTATATATTAGGGAGAGAGAGAAACAGAGAGAGATTGTGTTTTGGCAAGCACATGAATTAGCATTGGTAAAGCAGAGAAGCCTGTCGGCGATTCTAAGGGTATGGCCAGCGGAATCCCGCATGACAAATAAAAACAAACTCACTTTTCAGGGAATACTTGTTTGGCCTTCATAAGTGTGTCTTAAACAGGATAGCCGTTTATGTAAATGTGCCCGTGCTCAAAGTGACATAAAAGCTTTAAGGCAATAGCTGTTGGCTTAACATATTACGGCAGATTCCAGAAGCGGACGACACACATGAAATAGTAAGGTAGAAAAAAGAAACCAAGGACATCTAACCAAGGAGAATACACGTTCAATTGGAAGCCTTCGTCGGGAGATATTCTGCAAATGGTTGTACATCGTACGGAGTCTGCATGTTCTAGAAAAGAGTCTGAAATAAGATCTGTACGTGACAGAGCGAGCTTGAAAGTAAGGATGAATAGGATGAAAGAATGGGCCGCCGCTTCCAAAATTGACGAGATCGTTACGGATTCCTGGCGCTATCTGGCGACAAATGGCTAGCAGCTTATTTCTACCTAAGCGGAGGTAATTTGATAGACAAATCCCAGACGGGCGTTAATCATACGGCCCTATATGTTCAGCTGACCGCTCACTCTCTCAGCGGTGCTCCATGGATGGACGTTTGAGGAATTCGATCGTTAGTCTATATCCTACCGTAAACGTTAAAGATCAATGAGTAGACTCGACCAAGTAGCTGGCCCAGCCTTCACCTGAAACGGGTATCGTCGGCTTTTTCGTATGCACGTTCGTTTGCACGTCCGCCCCTCAATCTTCATATATATATATATATATATATATATATATATATGAGCTCTTCATTACCGTTTAGTAGGTTTTTGTCGAATGTACATTTTTGCCGAACTATCCTATTGTTACGACTATACAAATATTTGTTCACCGTCGTCCCTCCTGTTTCGGTCGTTCTCTTTTTGTTTTATTTAATCGCTCTCTCTCTAGTCCTTCCCTTAGCTAAATATACTACGATACTACGCTTTGAGAGCAGGCAGGATATAAGGTTTACAATAGCTCAACTCGCCATTCATTGGTCACCATAGGTCACATATCTGCAGCCGTCAAAACGGATTCTGACGGATCAACAACTGGTGTGCTGTTGCGCTTTTGCTAACTGGGACCGCTCTAATCTGTATATATATATATATATATATATATATATATATATATATATATATATATATATATATATATATATATATATATATATATATACATATACATATACGAGAGATACACGTGCCTTGAGCCCGCGCCGCAGAATCAGAGCTTCTCCGAATTCTTCATTCGTGACCGGTCCGGAGAACAAACCGTGGCGAGAGCAGCTAAAAGTCGATCCTCTGCGTTTAAACGTTAACAGCGAGTGACTGGGCCTAGTGAGATAGATCGAGCTATTTTGTTGTATAAACTATCGAGCAGTTGTTACCTGTCTATAATTGTTACAACACGAGACACTTATTGTAGCTAAACTTCTCACTTTACGCTTAGAGTTCTTCTTTTAAGGCTGATGTCTACATCAGCAACATATCGCAGCACAGGCCCAGCGGACCGCACTAAACCTGGCGCGGATTATGCATGGCAAGGGTAGGGGGAGCATCATGGAAAAGCCGAAAGCTTCTAGCTTCGGTGGCCTAATCATCGGCTCTCTACGTGGCACCTGTTTGGGTGGACATAGTACTGCAGACGATTAAAAATAAAAGACACTAAGGTCGGCCCAATTGGAGTTCAGGTCGCCCGTAGAAAATAATTTAGAAATAACTTTTTCCAACAATCTATCCGGTACAGATGCCACTCAGAGTGATATTCAGAGTAAAGGATATTGCTATTTTAGTTAAGTATAGACCGACGAGAGTCATTCAATACTATAAAGTGGTGTTAGTTTGCAGAAGACGCACGCACCGCAGATTTCCTTGCGTATGCCATAAACAATACGAAATAGCAGCAGCAACAACTATGCAATCGACACTTTCAGTAACAACAGCATAATGATGCACAAACCTGCATGTTTTGCTGTGAAAGAAGATCCATTTGGAGACGATTGCAGGGGTAGTTAATATGGCTAAGATATTGCTTGACAGTGGAAATGAAGTACAAGATCCATCGAACATGCTCGCCGAGATCGTCCACGAGCTTCTGCCTTTTACTAACGACGAATTTGATGGAGGACGGGACTTAAGTGTAATCAATGAGGGAATTATTCTCCCTTGAATTTTTATTCCTCTAAGTCGAGTCGTTGTAACCGAGGAAAAACTTGTGCCAATCGTTGAATAGGTACTATATTTACCTATCACTCTAGTTGATTGATAGGTAAGTAGGGTGCCCATCTTTGTTTGCATGGACCCCATTTGGCCTCCCGCCATGCAAACAAGCCACTGATATGCTCAGCGCAAGCCACAGCCCTCGTATTATGACTCGTCCCCGGACATTAAGGAATTGTGCGCGCAATTCGCAGCAATCCCAAGCGGGCCATAGAGCAATTCTGATGTCAAATTATTGCCCGCAATTGTTAGAATAACATGCCCCGTTGACGTTTTCCGGACGGAGCATTTCCGGGCATTTACAGGCAGTGCTTAATCCTGCTCATAACCTTTTCAGGTGGCTAACAATTGATTTATTTAAAGGGTTCGTATATACAGGGCACTGCAAAAAGGGACAATACTTCTCAACATTCGTTTTTGGTTTTCCTAAAACCGTAATGATAATACTGAGCCTGAAGAAGTCGGGTACCTCACCGTCACCAGATCTCTAAAAAATATACTCAATAACGAGCCAGGAAAAGTGCAACCTTCTTAAGAAGGATTTTTCGCGCTAGAACAATTGTATAATGAGATACAGTGTTTAGCAAAGAAGTCGACTTTTGCTGATTCAGTAGCTGCCTCAGCTGGGCCTAATTTGAGAGCTGATAGGAATCCAGAACTCTTTTAGCGTCCATTGGCTTAGCGAAAGTAAAATCGGACTTCTCTAATATCAAGTCTTGATTCAATGAGAATCCGTAGTTGTCAGGTAACCTTAAATAGTTTGTTTTTAGGGCTCTATGTGTAGAACTACAAGTCTTATCTTTATGCCCAAAACGATTGTTGTAAACCGCGTCATTCTTTAAGGAACCGTAGTGGCCCTTTGTCGGTATGAACATGTGTATAAGGAACACGTCCAATAAGGAACACGTTGTTTAGAAGTTCGGCGTACATTCAATTCACGATTTGACAATCGCCGGAGATATATGTCCAGTTAATAATGTTAGGGTAATTGGGATGTGCTCAGCACCCATCCTTCTCTTACCAAGGCACACATGTGGGAAATCCGTAAGCTTACGGAGGATTGTAGTCCGATTGTATTGAGGGCGATACAATTGTTGAATTATCTGGAGTCGGCGTAAGCAGAAAACCAACTGTAGAACGAGTCCTATCGGCGACTGAACGGATTAGTTGCACTGAGTTGTTGACAGCATACGCCGACAACTATCATCGGTCAATCCGCATGACAAGCATTTATAAAAGCACACATATCATCAACGCCTGTTACCCGCTGGCTTCTGTCCCTGGACTTAGGCACATAACAATAGCGCAACGGATACCTTTTTTGATTACTAAAAACTTTCTCTTAATACTAATAAATAGCAGTGTATGTACCTGGTCAGTCCAAATTCACGTCTGCTGTCACCCTCAGTGATTGAGCTACAATGACGCACACATCGCACCTACGATGCGTCTAACCGAAATACCCTATAATTATTCTTAAAACTTAGTGCAGCATAACGCATAGTTATGTTGCAAAGCAGCGTGCAGGGTAATCGATTGGGCGCAACCTCGCTAATACCGTCAAATTGTGAAGAGTGCGGCAATGCAATGGAGCAATGCGCCCAAAATTCGGCTTTATAACTGCTGCGGAACGACCAAAATTTGACACCAATGACGGTCTATTCCTTATGCTCATAGACAAACAGAGAGAAAAGCGAATACGAATTGTGTAGTGTGTTTAAACGACATAAAGAGAGTGACGATTTGCGTTTAGGGTTTGTGATGATGATGATGAGGATTTTAGTGCTGTGGTAGAGACATCCTCTCTAAATTTTAGTGCCCTCCGCTTTGAAGTTCAGCTACCGTGGCGCACACATCGACTAACTGGTTGGAGAATCCACGAAGTACAAGAAATTTCATCCGACAATCTCAACTTTAGACGCGTAGAGAAAAAAGCTTTAGGTAGCCGCTAGCCGTCCCTTCGCTGAGATGTCATCGCGGTCAATATACCTTATGAGATTGTGCTTTTCGGCGGCCCGGGTAACTTATTTGCTTAGGGGGCAATATCCTTAGGTGGACTGAGAATGCCTGACCCTCTAGCGTTGGCTGGTCCTGCCATAGTCTTCTATATATCTCAGGCATTGGAAATGGGGCACATTTTCTTCAGATTCCATCGGTTTTGCAGATTCCCCGTCAGCATCGGGCCACCTTCCAGTGCGTGGACAACCCAATTTCGATAACGCAAAAACCCTCTTTACAAAAAAAACCTCACCCTGCCAAATAAACGTAACTCGACCACTCCTAGCTTATCTCATACTAGTGGAATACCATTTGTGGCGATGGCTGCTATATGTATCCCGAAATGAGCGACTGCTGCTTGAACTGAAAGCATAAGTGGGTATTGAATTGCCGCCGCTGCGATAGTGACCTTCCTGACCCCCTTGGGGATATATGTTGAAAAGCTGCTGCCGCTTATTGTTTGGTAAGGTGATCCCTTGGTACGTAAACATTTTTTTAGCTCCCCTGATTATGAAGAACATCACCCCTTACCAGGCGGCCACCTTTTCTTTGATGGGGTTGTTTTACACCAAGAGAAAACAACCGTCAACTTTTTAAAATTCCTGACCGATTACCAACTAAGAAAAATGTCTGACATAAGTATTTCAAACATAACTCAGTTTGTCGCTTCAATCCGAGGGATGTTGGAGCCAATGCTAGAGTTTGTGATCTAAAACATGATATTGAATCGTTTACGCTTCATCCTTATTTTGTTGCGGCTGGTGCACTATAATTACAGATCATATTTTCAATATAGCTAAATATTTCGCTCAACCATGAGAACAAAATACATGAGAATAAGTAATTATCTTATATAATAATAATAATAATTTTTTTTTTGGAACAAGGGTTTATTTTATCAATATGTACATGTATCACAATTATCAATATATTACTTATATATTATCTACAATATTGCTTATATTATTCTTATTGCTTGAGTGTCGGTGACCACTCAACATCATCTTGGCGTTGCCTCTCTGTAATTCTAATGACACTCTCTGTCGGAGGAAAGCGGTCGATCTTGGCTCCGCTGTGGCCTCGAAGAGCTTCTTCCCAAGCTCCTTTGTCAGTTTGAGTGCATCCTTGCCCCAAACGCCAGATGACTCGAGGCCGAACGCCATTACAACGTGGTCCTCAAGGAGATGCGCGTATAGGCGCCGTTTGTGCATCTCCCGTTGGTGGATAATGTTGCCGACGCCCGCGTTGGCTAGTGCACGATAGCCGAGAGCGTACGTGTCGGAGACGGTGACGTCCCATGCCAGCGGCCGATTGCGGTTCCAGTCTCGGCTGGTAAGGCCGTCCGGTCGACGCTTGTCGTCGCTCTGTAGTCCACCAGGCTCCAGTGTGACGCGGTAGCCGGCTTGTCTGAAAGCGCGCCCGAGGATGTCATTTATGGCATTGTGGCGGCCCTGCGTAAGCCCAGCCAGCTTAGTGCAACTAAGTCGGTGCAGGCCACGTGCATCCACCGTTCCACCACACGGGCATGCCTCTGTCTCAAACATGGCAATGCCAAGTCTGAGGCCACTGGCGGCACGGAAGTGATCATCAGCCAGCTTACTGCCGACTAGCTCGGACGGAAACACGTCAAGCCACGCTCCGGCAGCGTCGGATGAAACCGCGTTCAGTCTAATGCCGTCTATATCTAACTCACAGGCAGACAGAAGAGTTAAGTGGGTAGCCTGAGTGGCGATTTGGTCCCACCCCTTCTGCCTAGTGACCTGTTCCTCAGATGGACGACCAGACTGACGCGCATCCCAGATCCGAGCGGCGTCTTGTTGGTGGCTGACAAGTCCGCCGGCAGTAGCGGCCACTGCAGAAGCGCAGCTGTGCGACGAAGCAAGGAAAGCGGGTAAGGCAAGGTCCGTGGCCGAACGAATGCCCATTCCACCCAGCCGGACCGGTAAGCTTGCCTGCGTCCATGCCTTATCATCAAGCGTTACGTCAAGGATGTTTTCCAAGGCTCTCCTCACCTGGTCGTCGAGGTTCAGAGTTTCTGACGGTAGAAGGAAGACAGGTGAGGTCCGTAGTGGCCAATCTTCGCAGAGTGCAGCCGACGGCTATGGGTCGGTATCCTCCGGTTTTCTTTTTCAGAGCGATAAGCCACCCTCCATATATCACGTTTCTCACAGCCTCCGGAACTTGCCCGTTACGTATGATGTCGCATACTTTGGCGAGTGTTTCCAGTACATCGTTGTGGTCTCCGTTGGCAGGGAGAAGGCATTTTAGATGGTCAGGCGTGAGGCCGTCCAGGCCTCCCGCCGCACCGGATGGAAAGGAGCGAAGTGCCTTGGCAACATCCTCGCCTGAGCACGACCAGACCGCTGGCAAGCCGAAAGGGGACGGTGGCACCACGTCCCCTGCAGGAGCAGGAGGATGTTTTGCCACCATCTCATTAATCGACTCCTCCGTTACGGGCGCAATCGTGTCATCGGAAGACAAGATCCTAATAGCGCTCCGCACATTAAAATCCATGGAAAGCTTGTGAGCAGCGATCTGAGCGCGAGCTTTATCCGTCAATATACGTTTGCCTCGACCCTCAGCTTCCACGCAAGTGAGAGCGGCACCCCCGAAAAGGGCCACCTTTTCTTTGACTACGCTGGCCAAGCTATAGTCTCCCTGGGTTTCTTTTTCGACGTGGAGGACTTTTGGGGCGAGGGTGAGCAGCGCGGTCCAGCTCGCTTCCTCATTCTTTTTCACGACGTCTTTAAGCAGACGGTGGAAGAGTCCGCGCAAGGGTATTCTCGCTTCCTTTGGGATCCTGCGCAGCACCTTGCGTGTCATCTTGGCGTTGGCGAGTAGCTTGTGAAGAGAAAGGGGAGAAGAGGGCGGCAGGTGATCATCAGGTGTCGGGCCTCTGTTCACTGGAGACTGGCTGGCGGGGTGAGGAGAGGGTTCTCTAGTGAAGCGTGCGGAGAAGGCAGCGGCTGTGAGACACTGCTAAGAGTGGCAGCGGCCTGTTGAAGCACTGCTGGCCCACTAGACTCGGCTATCTTTTTCTTATGGGTCCTTCCTGCGTGAATCTGCACACCCCTCTTTGTAGGAAAGCACATCGAACACCACGGACATTGAAACTCATTAGCCATTGCTCTTGCTTCTCCTTTGAAACAGAGCAGTTGCTGGCTTTGCTGCGGCTGTTCACTTCTCATGCCTTGCGGTTCCAAGTGAAAATCCCGTTTTCATTGTCGGCGCGGTGAGTTTTTGAATGTTCCAAACTCAAAATGTTGGTTGGGCAGCCGTTAGAATTCGAATTTGAATGGCAGCGGCGTGCCGCTCGGAGCCTCCGGGCCGTTATGCTGGTGGTTTCGTTTTGCTTCATCGTGTCATAGTTAGAACTTCTCAGCATCTTAGCCGCTGGCTTCTCCGTCGAACGGCCACACACAGTACACCAAAATGATCACTCAGTTACACTCATCACTCTGGTATGTCACTTGCTGGGTTTACCGTCCTGCACACACACGGATAGGTGTGTTCCCTCGGAGCTCCATACGCACACGTCCGCACTCCTTGGCGCCAATATAACAATAATAATAATAATAATAATGCCACAGCGCGACGGAGGCGGGATGGGTTGCCGAACATGCAGAAAAAGAAAAGTGGCGTAAATACACAGAGTTAGAGCATAGATACAATTTCGTGCCGATCGCAATGGAAACATTGGGCCCGGTCAGCAGAAGTACAAGGAAATGTATAAAAGACTTAGGTGATCGAATACGAGAGAGGCTGAGAATAGCTAGATGGTAACCATGAAATAACGAGGATACACATTCACACCTCACAATTGTATTGTCCTAACACATAATAATAATAATAATAATAATAATAATAATAATAATAATAATAATAATAATAATAATAATAATAATAATAATAATAATAATAATAATAATAATAATAATAATAATAATAATAATAATAATAATAATAATCATCATCATCATCATCATCATCATCATCATCATATAAGTGACTTCGCACAAACAATTTTTTCTACGTTTAGTCGTAAACTAAACGATCTGTACGAGGAACATCTCCCTGTTCAGCTCAAACAAACGAACAACAGAGACAGACAGAAAGAGACTAGAATTACTTCGATTAACCCCAACCACACTTCCATTACTATAATTATAAAAGTAAAACCATCAATTAATCAAATATTTATAAATATACAACTATCAACTAATCAAATATTTATAAAAGTAAAACTATCAATTAATCAAATAAACTCACATAACCAAGGTGTTTTCATCGAAAAATTTAATTTTAGCAAAGTTTGCCAGAAGCAATTAAATTAAAGTCAAATAAACTTTAAGCAAACATGGGTGGCTGCTAACACACACTAAATCAGGCATATACGAGTATATACCAGAATATATTAAGCAATACATAACCTACATATTAAATATTTTGGCAATATCTTATACAAGGGGTATGTTCGGCAGAATTAAAATATGCAATAATTACACTAATATTTAAACATAGAAATAAAAATGAAACAACTAACTGTCAATCTATCAATTGGGCCCCGTTGTCGGGCTTTTATATAAATAAATTATCAATGATCAGATTTGCTTAAGTTTTTACAATACGCACTTTACTAGTCCGATGCCATTTAACCCCCCGTACTAAATGTAATACAAAGTTAGCTACTACTGATTGCCAAATCTATATAAAACAAAAATCTAGGCGTCCCATCAAAATTTTGCTGGTATCCTTGTTGATGTTGAGAATTAATTTGATTCAATAGATACAAACATGCTCATTAAAATACTCAGCGACAGAGTACAGATCACCAAAAATTGCAACAACGTGTCCTCTCCATGCTTTTCATACCTCGGCACACAAGAACCAGCCTTCCACCAACACTATTCCAAATATTTACTTACAATTGCTAGCACCTGGGCAACCTCCGCAGTACAGAGGTTGTATGCTTTCGAGTGTATTTGCACTCATGAATAAAGCTATGTGTTTCATTAATTAATTTATTAACTCTCTCCCAAAGCCTAATGAAGGGCTATCGCTTTTGCCGATGACATAACTGTTCGTTGCTCACTTCTCTTACAAAATCGGACTCGTAATGTTGAGTATACAAACGGCCAACTTGAATTTATTTTAAATAAGTGCTTAAGCTACAGGCTGAGTTGAGATATTAAAAAGACATTTTTTGAAATTTTATTCCATGATAAAGGTCAGTAAGCCGGTCAATAACAACTAACTTCAATAATCGTAATATACATTAATCATTTGAACATAATAATATATCTCATCTTTATGCAATTCACGAACTACTTAACATACTACCACTTTACCAATTTGAGTCAGGTATCCTTGCGTATAAAAACTTCCGTGGTATGTCACCTTCAGATTTATCATTTTATTATTTATCCAACGCCAAAAGACATGGTAAAAGTTCGCTGTTTTGGAATCCTCAATGCGTACCGTAACTATAGACTTAAGTCATCCGACTTGATCATGATTGAAATATGGAATGCTCTCGATATTGAGTTAATGGTACGCCAATAAATGTATGAAGGTAAGATAGCATCATAAATTACTTCGTGAACACTGTCTCGATAGGAGATTTCAAAGATATGCATGTCATTACTATTGAGTGATTGATTTTTCATTCGCTTGATAAGTGTGTACACATATCACCTTTTTATATTAGGGGCGATAATTCTGCAGGTAATATTATTCAGCCTTGCTCTACCTCGATTACTTTCGTCTTCTAAAGTATTGTTCGAGACCTCCTCGAGCAAGACAGCTTACCTTCGGCGACTAAGGTCCAGAAGAGGAAAAAAGGGCAAGCAATTGCCTTGGGATAAACATTTTCCTGGCGCAAGCCAAGTCCCGCCTCAAAGGTTCCCTAGGCGCAAGCCTGGCGGACTCAATCCGTTTCGGCCACTCATGACGGCCGCGTAGCGGTCTTTGGCTGAACGTCCGGCCGGATGACAATATTCGCACCGCACTGTCAAACTCGGAGATTAGGACCGTATGCAGCCTTCGCCTAGGTCTTGATGCTTTTGCTGCTTCCCCATGTTCTTGTGGCACGAACATGGCTGATGCGAAGAGCCATCATAAGATGAGATGCAAGGAGGCTGCGCCCATGAGGCTGGCACACCACAACGTCGTAAATGATGTGCTCGTTAGGGTCTTCAGACAGACAGGCTTCACACATTTGTATGAAGACCACATGACCCTTACCCTCTGGGTCATAAAGAAACTGCTGATCTGGGACGTGTTGACTAGGAGCACTTACGTGGCAAGCTATACGGCGCTGGCCCGCACGGTAGGCAGTGTTGCACTCGATTATCAATAAGAGAGACCCTTAGAAGTTCAGCGCGGCAACGCGTGAATGATTCTCGACGTGCTCCCGAGGAGGACTTAAAGGAACTGATGTATATATATATATATATATATATATATATATATATATATATAAAGAGTTAGAATTGTACATTTACCGGTTGGCAGTAATTTGAGGACAAAGTTAATATAAATTAATAAGACTAAATTATTATTATTATTATTATTATTATTATTATTATTATTATTATTATTGTTATTATTATTTTATTTATTGTTACATCACCTTTCGGTATTGTTGATTATATTACATTACACGTATTCATTAAATCTCGAAAACGGCATTCGTTTCCGTTAATCTTGGACATATATAGAATATGTTGTATGTGCATCTCAAGAAGATGTCAGCGACCTAACGCCCAGATAGCTGGCGCAGACCGACATGTTTTATGATGATATTTGGTGCAGACAAGGCCGCAAAATTTGCAGCAACACTCATCAGAAGGGTTATGGAACCCACTGCGGTGGCACAGTTTGTGGTGGAACCCATGGACGGAGTAGCGGGTGAGAACGTGTCGTTGCTCGAAGAGCGGTTCCATCCATGTATTTTCCAACATTGCCGGTGTTTTGTAGAAGGCTTCTGGCACTTTCCTCATTTTCTGCTCGAAGTGCCTACGGAACTCTCGCAGTGAGGCGGTGGTCGGAAGTTGAAAGCGGTTTACCATGTCCTCGATGAACGGCGTGGTCCTCGACAGACTATAAGTTAGCCTGTTTTGTGCATTTCTAGGGAGGCCCAAAACTCTCTTAAGGAACGTTGCCTTCATCGTGTCGAGAGCGCTAAGCTGCTGAGCGGATAGGTGTTCCCAAATTAATGTGATACCATAAGATGCCACTGAGGCCACCTTCAGGTTAAACAGTATTAAAGCTGTTTTTACTGAGAGCTTCTGTGGAGCCGAGATTGAGGTCATGGCGACAATGCTGCTATTAATTCGCTGAGATATGTGAGCTGCGAAAGATGTGCCGCTTGGCGTTAGTTTAACACCCAGGTAAATAAACACCGAGACAAATTCTACAGAGACACCGCCCAAGCTGAGCCTATGACTTTTCCTCAGGGGTCCCCCGTATCTGAATTTCATAGCTTTTGTCTTCGATACGTTAATTGTTAAACCATTTTGCTTGCTGTATGTCTCCAGCATCCTCAGGGACCTTTTTAGATCCATGAACACTCTACTATATACCACCAGGTCATCGGCATAGAGACTTATACGGACACAGGGGTAGTGGTCATTGATAAGGCCCGGAAGATCACTGAGTAAGACTGAGAATAAGAGCGGGCTAAGATTATCACCCTGGGGATAGCCGGTGGTTTGTAGGAAAGGCTGGTATTCCTGAATGCCGTCATCTAGAATGACTGGGTTTGCCTTCAGGATAGCTGCCAGTATCCCCAAAACTCTTAAAATTATTATTATTATTAGTACTATTTATCATTAATATATCTATACAATGCAAGTAGAGTGTCACTAAATACTAATATAACCATAAATAACTGGAATAACATGTATGAAACAAAAGTTTGTTTGAAAAATAACTGTTTTGAATTAAATGAATTTAAAAAAAAAACAGAACTTGCTTTACGACGGTCCACTATTAGACCCGCAATAGAGAGACTACTCATCAGCAGTTGAAGCAAGGCAGGTGAAACAAGCAATGGAAAACAATCCAGTCGGGCCACCCGGGATAATGGAGAAAATCAGTGCTCCCTGATTTAAAAAAATGTTACAGCCACATGGTTCTGTCACCTATTCACTTGCGCAACTGTTGACGGACCACGGTGACTGCTGTCAGCAATACCTAAAGTTCTTGGGACTGGCTTTTATCCAACGTTTAACGTCGACGGAATTGCTTTCGCATTGCTTCGTAAAACGGACCCCATAAATACAAATGTGTAGCGACGGGAAACAAACCCGTGCACCTAAGTGTTTCCTCTGGTCGCAAAGCGCACACGATGCGTGACGCCACCGGGTTCGACTTCCAGCAATACCTACCGGATTGACTCTCCCTTATGCCGTGTGTGCAACTCAGAAAAGGTCGACGATGTAAGGCAAACGCTATGCATTTTTCACTACTAAACAAAAGCTACTCTCTCGGAACCTAAAACTGAGAAGCTCCATGACATGCTAAGCCCTTGCAGAGATGCTCCTTAACTACCATGCGTCCTAGTATATCGTAAGAAGGTTCGCAAAATTAGTCGTGGATACATACTGCCGCGGCTTTAATAACGACGCCCTGTGAGCATCATGCATTTCACTAGTTAATCTTTCTAAAAAAACAATAATATTATAGAATATATTATACACACGAGATCGAGTAATATCCCCAGTACGCACGTGCTCGGGAGACAATTGTAGCTCCATTTGTTTTTAATAAAAGTTAACCATTTTATATATATATATATATATATATATATATATATATATATAATACGGGGAAAGTGTTCTGCACACGGTCCCCGGGCTACACGGTTAATGCCCCGGGCTTTAGCAACCTGGGAGTACCGTGTGGGACGCCTGCTGCCTTGGCTTAATAGGCACAAAGAAAGCGAGACCACCACACGAAGGCAGAACGCCGGTCGGGAGGACCTTTTGGCTCCTCAGCTTAAGCAGAGGGGCCCCCCTGCCCCGGAGTGGTCGTAAGTGCTCCTTATGGGGTGCGAAGTATATTCTGGGGTGTAACGCGGAATCGCGAGGTTAAGAGTTCTAACCGGTACGGTGTAGTAGTGTGGTACTTGTGGTATATATATATATATATATATATATATATATATATATAGCAAACTCTTATTGCACTCTGGTGTATTGCATCTAACGCAAAAGCAGCATTCATCTTGCAGACAAAAGAACAAACGTTTCTGTTTTAGAAACTATCCTTCTTGTCGATGACCTGCGATTTCCTAAATACGTTTTGCAATTTCTTTAAGGAACCTATCAGCAATTCCTGTATGATTACGACCTGTATGATTAACCCAAAATAGTCTACTTTTGCAAGTTTGTAGTATTTCACTCTGTATCGGGGTGCTGAACTACCTAATCAGACCACTCTGCTAGAAATTCAAGTAGAACAAGGTTACCGTACAAGTGACTGTCACATAAAGAAGCTAAGCTTTTACCGCAGGATCATAAAAAAAAGCTAGTCTGTTAAGCCTTACCACACTAGCGGACACGAGGCCTCTTGATTCAGGCGTAGATGGTTTTTCCCTAAAAGCTTTCTTGACTCTACCTTTGCTTGCGTCGTTTGCGTGTCCACACACAAAGGATTTCCTGTGGATGCATACGTAGTAGCTGCCAACGGATTGAAATGCGCTACTATTTTTACGGAACGTGGGCCAATCACGTGACCTCACTGAAGCACCTGAAGCCTTTGGGCTATTTCCATCCATTGAAAACACCCCGGAACCTGCTACTATGGTTGCTCGAATTCACGCTCGCCTTTCACTATTTTGGGGAGATTCCTGGTGGTCATGACGTCATCAGCCAGAGTGCCTAAACTAGCGTCATCTAGGTAACAAACGTTAAGGCGGCTCTGTGGACGTGACACAAACATTAAATCTCAGGGCAAAGGAAACATTTCTATTGACACGCATTTTCCTTTAAATACGATGTTGCAGTTACGCGCTTAGCGGTGCGCCGCAGCTATTGCGCATGGTGATCCATTTCTCGCATGTATGACGAAACATTTCCCGGAGATCATTGGCCTGCTGTAGCCAGGGAGACGGTGGTCGGTCGGTCGTTGCCATTTCTCTCAGAGAAAAACGTCTACAACGGCCAAAGGTCACCATCACCGAGGTCCGGAGGCCGCGGTGACAGTCCAAATAAGTTGATTGTTTGTAGCGGTTCTGATTATTTTCGCGTCTACTGCTTTCTTGATCGGCCAGTATGGGCTCCTCAGTCATGCGGCAACAACTCTCTTACTGCGTCGACTGTGCATGTATATGGTGTGTGTAGCATATACATAATCAATGATACAGAAAATAAACCTATATTATAACTAATCAGGCCTGACCAAAAGCTCAATTTATTCATCATTTATATTTTTTGTATTACATGCACTGCATATATGTACACTGCTTCAGCTATATTTTGAGACTTCTTTTTTTGTGCGATTGCTAGGCGCGACAGCTACCGGCTAAAAATGAAAGCACAGTTAGCAGTTGCCCCGACGCATTGCAAACCGAGTTTTGCGTCCGTGAGTTTGGTATTTCAGTTTTATTTTATTGTGGAGCAGTCGTTTAGCGGCAATAATGGTGCTGCTTGCATCTACAGATTATTCTTTGTTCCCAAGGTCAAAATTAAATGTTGTATTTGAGTCTGTTATTCGGTATATATGCAGGGTGTCGCTAGACTCGTCCTTTTGCAATCACACATTTTGTGAAGTAAGTAGTCCGGCAAGCCTTTTGCATCTATTCATCCGATATATTAGATCGGTATAACAGAAATTCGAAATTTTACATTTACTCCCTAAACAATACATGAAAGTTCCCAGATCATAAAAAGTGATTTTTCAACTAGCTTGACAATCCCCTAAAATATTGATAATTATTTTTCGGCACCCTATATATATATATATATATATATATATTTATACCTTGCAAATCATGACCGTCGTAAGACCATTGTACCTATTAGTAAGGTACGATGGTCCTAGGTCGATGTAAGAACATTGGGCCGGCAGAAGTAAGCAAACCTCTGCAATTGACGCGAGCCTATTACATGTTTTGTACATTTTGTTGAAGTTTGAACCTTACTGCTTTGTTTTGTCTTTGTTTCTATATGATGAAATATGCGCATGTATATAGCGTGTTGATGAAAAAGTGTTATAAATAAAACTTTAAATTAAGGTAAATTTCTGTCTCAAATGTTGGGGTTGTTTTCTTTCTACGTAGTCTATCTACACTGTGTATGACCACAGGTACAAGTGTAGATGTTTTGCAGGCAGGCTCTGCGCTGAAGCGATCATACGACGAAGTGAGGGCAAATGGCGCGGCGCAAAAGAGAGGGGCGGGAGATGAAGTTGTAGCGGAATCAGAGCGATATTGGAGAATTTTGAGGTGTGTTTGTTGGTCGACTGTTTTTCCTGTGTCCTTCATATGTACTTGTTTATGCGAAGCGCTGATAGAGGGGAGCCGAAGGAAGAGGCTTGTGTTGCTGCTACTGCCGGACGCCACGATCGGCCACTGGAAAGGGCAAAACGAGTCGGGATTCTGGCTCTAATGCTCGATAATAGCACATTGCACACTCGTTGCTAACGCTTGAGCTGTTGTTGCCGAATGGCTCAATGTGCTTTTGCTCAACGAATTATTGAAGATAACACCGCGTACGCACGTTAATAACAGCGATAGGGTACACTATATCGAATATAATGTACATAACCGAATAGCAGTAGCAACGATAACAGCAACGGTTTGGTCTAGAGTCTAGGGTGGTTTCAACGAACGTGAGCTCGTACAATTGTGACTATATCCAACAACGTTATCTTATGGCTCTCAATGATTTTTGGCCGCATGGTAGACCGTTATTAATCTATTTTATAACATATTAAGGTTAACACACTACATTCGCCTAGGTTGACACATATTTTATATAAATTATATTCACTCATTCAGAAAGTTTCTAAAGTAATCTAATTAATGTGCGAGTACAGCAAGGCTGAACATTGAGCGGTGTGTTCACATGATTCAGAACCGGGCGGTGTGCGTGCGCTACTGTGAGGTCCTCTTCGCATGCATTTGAGTGTCATCTATTTTCATTTCCTGACGGCTCCTCATCACCCCATGATATCCTTCTCACATTCTCCTGTTTCATCTGCTGTATTAGTCATCGTTCTAATGAAACACATTGTCATAGCCGTACGCGACATTTGGCACGCATATACATGCATGTGATGCATAGAATTTTAGAGCTCGCTAAAGCAAATATTTTTTCCAATAGAACATGGTCTCTAAGACGTCTTGTTTCGGAGTGAGAGTGAAATTACTACAATTTGTGACAATGGTGTTTTTGTCCGACATAGGAGCACAAAATGTGCTGTTGCGAGACAACCTCCTAGACAGAAACTAAGCACAGGTTCGTGTTCGCGATAAAATTCTGCTCCATCTGAAGAATATGCAAGGCCGGTCAGAAAACGCCCCATGGTCGCTTAGAAGAGAATTCGCCAAAAATGTAGTTCTTTATTAGCGTTCACGCCAAATACTTCAAAATCATAACCCTACAACCACTCACAGCGCTCAAAACGGACATATTCAGCCAATGCGCAATTCATGGCGATCATTTTGGTACCAAACATATGTCCATGCGAGCTGTGGTTGCGGAGTAATTACGATTTTTCGGCGGGATGTCCAGATTAAGTGCATGAAAAATGACGCGCTGCGGCTGTCGCGCGACACGTCGGCGGTAGTGAACGTCGCCACACAGTCATTTTACATGCACTTAATCTGGACATCGGAAGTATTTGGCGTGAACGCTAATAAAGAACTACATTTTTGGCGAATTCTCTTCTAAGCGACCATAGGGCGTTTTCTGACCGGCCTTGCACATTCTTCAGGTTGCCTCGAAACACTTTGATTTAGCATAAACACATTTATCCAGCAAGTTAACAAAATAATATATATATATATATATATATTTTACACACATGGCTATTTGATGGTCTAAATAGTATATTACTACCCTCTCGCCACACATTTGTACAAGGCTATAGAGCATATATATATATGTATATACACTGTAACCTGGTTGTTTCCATCGCCTATGAAGAGAACACCAGTTAGAGAAGCGGTTTTTTTTCAACTCTAAACATTTTATAGTTACCAAATCAAATCGCTTCTTTGCAAAACGCAGCAAGATACTATGTTTATATTTATATCAAGTTTCCCGCGCCCAACAAAATTGTACTGTGTTGTTTTGCGCATTTGTGTCAAAAAATCCACAGCATGTCTACGCTGTATAGGAAGGAGGCTGTTTAATAGCCAGCGTTGAGAGTGTTGTGCGAAGACATACAAAACAAGACTACTCCGATTACATGTTTAACTACATGTCACAGAGAAACATATTGTCCTACTAAGCGTTAGCGCAACAGCTCTACAACTCCTGGCAGGGTTGCCCTAAAATGGTGACTTTTGTCACTTACAATACTAGCTATGGGGTTGTTAGAGTGGCTGTTACTAACGCTCACTATATGCAACTTGTTCTTAAGAGCGCTACCAGGTAATCAACTCTCAGTAAGCGATCAGATGAGCACGCAGTAGTCAACGCAGACTACCAGATAGCAACTGAGTGGAATAAAGAACAAATTTGTATACAAACTGTTCAGAACTCGGCACATGACTTGACGCGCGTTTGTCCTGTGACAACGTTCTTAGGTAAGTAGGGTTTGTAAGACGTTAACCTAAAAATTAACTTTTCGTACTGACCCTCAGCCAAGATTTAACGTCCACGGAACTGCTTTTCGCATTGCTTCATAGACGGATCCCCATAAATACAAATGCGCAACGGTGAGCCTCGAACCCGGGCACCTATGTGTCTCCTTCGGTCGCGAGGCGCGATTCACCGGTCGGATTACGTTTGTTCATTTACATAGCTAACCACTGTTATTGTGTCGACATGCGGTTGTGTTGGACGTTGTGAAGAGATGTTAAGTCAAGAATGGTTATAGCTGGCAAGAAACGCCTGCCTTCGCGCCCGTGAAATATTCTTGAGAGTTCACGTGAGGTTCTATATACCATTCAACTCAAGCTGAGGATGTCGGCCGCTCCCGCGCAGTAATTTTTATTGACAACTCACCTGAAAAACAAAAATATTTGAAGTAAGACACTGCGATAAAAGTCTAGTAGTATTCGTTTAGCATTACGAGTAATAGCAATAATCACAATCATAGACTAGAGTGCGCTAAGTCGGATCATCATAAATCCATTGACACAATAGTAATATTAAGCGCAGAGTTTATTTGCAGACAAATGTTGGAATTGTGAAATCTTTAACCGTAACCCATATTCTGAAAATTATGTAGATGTTTTAAATAATTTTTTGTCACCCCGATTTGAGTATCTAAAGGCAAGGTTAGCCGTCCAAACCATGAATCGTGGGTCGATAACATCTGAACTAAAAAGGTTTGACTGCACAATTACACAAACATGTAATTGGCCTAGCTAGACGCAAGATGTCAAAATCAGACAATTTGGGTACTGTAAAAGTTTAAGAAGAGACTTTTCTAAGGATTCGTCCGCAAATCAAGAGAGAGGCTCTTTTAAGGATTCGTCCGCAAATAAAGAGAGAGGCTCTTTTAAGGATTCTACCGCGACTGATAAGCATGCATCTAAAAGGAGCACTCTGCATATGAAGATACGGCCTCGGATCATCAAGATACAGCTACATTCTACGAGCATATTTCACATCGTTTTATCGAGAAGAACTAAATGCCTACGACAAAGCTAGAAATTCTTATGCAAATTATGTGGAGAGGCCGTGGATTCAAATGGCCTGCATCGACTGAGTTGCCTCAAGAGCCTCGGTAGGCTTTCCAGACATGCAAAACTCAACTGAGTCTAAGCGGACTTTCTAGGCGTCTTCCTCTATGGGGCGTGACAAAGATTATTCTCGCGTTGCTGTGCTGAACTTTAAGGCAATATGCTGCCTCAGGAACGCTGTCGGGAAAAGACAACGGGAAAGATCGTTTGCCACTGTTCGACTTCTTGGTTATCTAACCGATTCCCCGCTCTATAACCATCGCCTCCCGTTAGTGATTCGCAATGACGAGAAGTGTCCCTTTCCGCTTTGCGTACAACGCCACCTAGCGTTGCGCTTAACATTTATGCGCCGTATTGCTCGCCTCATATATGTTCCGAATCCATATCAGGAGCTTCCCCAGGGCCCATGGGATAAGGGTCATGCCGTCCGGTCTAATGTTTTCATCTTTACAAAGATGAGTTGGCTTGACGCGCACGGCAAAGCCTACCTGTCTGAAGGCTCTAACGAGCACATCATTTACGGCGCTGTGGCGTGCCATGGGCACCGCTTTCTTGCAGCTCAATTTATAAGGATCTTCTGCATCAGCCATGTTCCTAGCACAGGATCATGGAGCGTTGGGGAAAATATTAGTAATAATAATAATAATAATAATAAAATGAAGTATTGTTTATGGTAATAATCATAAACTCAATGCACAACTTACTTCAACACTGTACAAAATCGTCATCAAGCTAATCGCGGCGCTCTGGGCAGTACTGTTGTAGTAGCGCGTTCGAATCATCTTCGAGGTGAAAAATAGCCGCAAATCGACTTCCTAACTATGTATAGCATTATTATAGCATTACTCGAGAGTGATAATGAAACGTAAGAAATAGTCGTATACCCAACAACTTTATGCAAATAATACTGAATAATACTAATAATAACTCTCTACAAATGTCTGAACAGTCTAGTGACTCTCGACATTACATCATATCTAATCTATAGGCATGTAAGTGATGCTAT
Organism: Dermanyssus gallinae; assembly: GCA_003439945.1. NCBI lineage: Eukaryota > Metazoa > Arthropoda > Arachnida > Mesostigmata > Dermanyssidae > Dermanyssus > Dermanyssus gallinae. The sequence continues at coordinate 892,309 of QVRM01007094.1, read as the reverse complement.
ATATATATATATATATATATATATATATATATATATATATATATATATATTAAGGCGAGCACTGCCGTGTATGCAAACGTATTTGGTGTAAATGATTAATAAATCATCTCAAAATATATATATATATATATATATATATATATGATAAAAGCCTACGGCCACGGTACTAAGGTTTTTTCATAGGTGCACGAGATCGTACTGTCGAAGCGCGGTTGGGTTGGGCATGAATAGCAAGCCGCATATTGTCGTCGTCTTCTTTTTCGCCGCCACACTATAGGCCTCTCTAGACGTACAGAGCGGAGAAGGTTCGGCAGTAGGAGCAGCACCAACAGCCGAAAAAAAAGAAAGGAAAGAACGCACATAGCTTTCGGTCTCCAAGGATATGTGTATGTATGCATTCATCTATCCCTCCATCTCCTCTCATGTACGCAGGCGGAGGTTAACGCTGGCCGTAACGATAGAGGAATGTTCGTGGGGAGAGGCGCGGCTTAGATAGCCCCGTCGTCAGCGGCGCCATCTCAGCAACGTCGGTACCAGTTGAGCTATGCGGCGATCCTCACCAACATTAGCAGCAGCAGCAGCAGCGCCACAGCCAAGAGTAGATAGATCGGACGCTTTCACTTTTTCCTATCCTATCGCCACGTCTTCTTTGTAGCTCTCGTGCGTCCGCTCTCGGTATCTGCGCATTTCTCACTCATCTACCCCCTAACCCCCCTCTCTCGTCTTTCGGTTCTATTGTTTCGACGCATGCATCAACCACCCACCGTTCGTTTGATGTTGATGTGTGCAGCAGCAACAGCAGCAGCAGCAGTCCTGCGTGCTGTTCAGCTGACGCCTCCGACAGACAATCACGGCCGTTGTTGTCGTTTACTTTGGGGTACTTGTCGTTGTTATGTTATTGTTCTCGTTGTTTTTCTTGTTGTTGTTGCTGCTGTTGTTGTCATGTTATTGTTGTCGTTGTTTTGTTGTTGTTGTTGTTCTTGTTGTCGTTATTGTTTTTGTTACTACTGCTGCTGTTGTTGTTGGTCGCGAAGCGCCGATGGCGCACGCGAATGGCCGGATGAGAGGGCCTCCTCGTCCGTTGTGCTAAACCTCAGTCTACGCAGCCGCAGCCAGTTGACTGCGTCGGAAACCGACAATAGCGACGTACGCTTAACCGGCTAGTTGCTGTACTTAAAATCCAGCTAATTCACGTCGGCACGATAAGCTTTATATATGTATATATATATATATATATATATATATATATATATATATATATACCGTATAATAAATGACTAGACTATTCAAAAAACAATTCAATCAACTTTAAAGTTAGTCTTTACATTTAACTCATACATAGCAGACGTCCAACAGCGTGCGTAGCAAATTTGAATTTATATCCAGTTGTTTCACTTCTCTCTCTTCACCGAATGTCATGATTACCGCAGTATACGTCGAACAAGCTCATAATACTTGGTATTGTTCAAGCGCTTTCAGAAAGTCCATCTCAAACAGTCTGACAAGCTTGATTCCATTGCATTGGGACCTCGCATAACTGTATTATAATATCGCTGTAGTCGTCATTATTGAGTGCCTGTAAATACGAGACTAATATAATATGTACGATTATAACTTCGGAGATATGTATAGCGTCGAGCTACCCGTCGGTACGGGGGAAGACGCAAATCATTTCTGTTTAACCGTCGATGCCTTGACAAACGATCTTCCGTCGTCGGTGACCAAGTGGCGACACTGTGAGTTCAGACTTAGAAAACTCCTGATGGCGAGCGGGGTTTGGGTGGTGGCCATCGATGTCACGAGCTCAAGCCATATTGCTTTCGTTGCAGATCAAGTAGTGATTCGGTGATTCGTTGCTGATCGTAGGATGAGCAGAGCCACCAGTCGAGACTCGCTGGGCGATACGACCGGGTTTTTGTCGTCGTACGATAAATGCGGTTCTTGAAGGTGGCCAGTGCGAGCTTTCGGAATATCGTCGTTGTCAACTAGTAGTTCAAAGGAACGAAGCTTCTGCGTCGTTCCTTTGACGGTCGTGATCGCCTCTACGGATGGCGTCAGTCTCCTTAATGAAAAACTGCTGCTGGGTCCATAGAATCATCTGTTTTTCGGCCATGTGCAGCAGAGTCGACTCGGCACACAGAGGTTGTCTGCGGAGTCGCAACGTTCATTTGATGACATTAGCGATCACACGTGTGGTGCTCTTAAGGCTGCTATGATGATCAAGGCGGCGAGGAGTTCTAGTCTAACGGGAGTGGGTCGGTCCCGACCGTCTGGAGCACTACGTGATTTCGTCATAACGAGTTGGCGCTCACCACTGATATTGGGCATGCACATCTGCCGATAAGCTGCTGCGGTGTAGGCGGTCTCGGACGAATGTCCGGATCGGTGCAAATCGTTACGTAGCATGTGTCCGCCGTGGAGAAGCAGCGAGATATTTTCAACTCCAGCGGTGCAGCAATCTCTTTCGTCCATCTCGTGAACCGGGTCGTTATATCAAATTCCACAGGCTAGTGGACATCCAAGAATGTCATTCCAAAGTTTTTTTTATGATCAGTTCCCGCAAACGACGATTGGGATGAGCCAATCAAGTGGCTCAAAAACAGATGCCACAATGTCCTTCAAAAAAAAAAACGGAATTCAATGCTCAGAACCTTCAGCATTGTCGTTTCGTCTATATTCGAGTTTACTGATCGACACCACGTCCACACAGATGGTCGGCAATGACACGCGAATGGGTTTTTCATTTGACCAGCGGCGTATTTGCTAATCCAAGCCATGGTCAACGAATTCAATCGCATCCGAATATATCGCGCAATATATCGTCGTGGTACAGCGAGTCAGATCTCCGCAGCGCTAAATCAGGGCCCACGTGTTTTAAGGCCTCTGGATGGTAGCCGCTAGAAGAAAACCATTCTGAGCGGCCCGTAAGGCCAAACGCTTGATCTGGAAGGCTGAAGTTGATCAAGAGTTTGACAAGACCCAGGTTGAGGTTCGGAACGACTTGTCTTCGGCCTCAAGGTCAACGTAAAATAACTCGTCAGCTATCATCTCATCGTCATATCGCTTCTACTTCTCAGGATCGCGGCGAATAGATCGAAGCTGCAGGCATGCGGCGTGCGTGAGCTGTACTGCTGTTGTTCCATAGCTGCGATACGTTGTCTTTGCGTGGTAATGAGGCAGTGAGTACTTCGCCTTTGTAGCACACACTCTATTAGAATTGACGAGAGACGCTCGGTATCGCGCGAGGTTTCGACAGCGCGGCCGCGCAGCAATGAGCAATGACGTTCGCGAGCTCAGCCCTTATATTAGTTGACGATGTCGAGCCACCAATGATCCAACCCCAAAATATCCCCATTAGACATCCTAGGGGACAGATCGAAAATGTGCGGGCAGAGTTGATGATGAAGTGGCTTGGCATCGGAGACGACGATGTTAATGTTGTTGCTGTCGATGTGAAGGGCCATTACACATTACTGGATCAGTTACTGGATTCACTTCACAGATCAACGTTTTAACAGGCGTTAAATCTCACAGCGCCGCATTTAGATGCTCATCGTGTTCTGTAAATTGACGATCGAGGCTTTCTGTAGGCAAACTGCTGTGAGCAACAATCCGATCCGAATAGTCGCTCATCGCCTAATACCGTTTTTGACATTTGGTTGCAAGGCGGCCGACTCCGCCTTGTCCCGCTGACCTGCAGCATTGTCTCTTATTTGCAGCGCCCGTTCGGCATATGGGCGTTTTTTAAAAAACTGCGCTCGATTCTCCAGCAGCACCGTAAACAGGTGAGTGCTCGATCCTTCATGATCAAGTTGTCGTTGTGGGCGAGATTTTACGACACTCACGACACTCGAAACGCGTAAGCGGAAACCCTGCTCGTGATCGATTCACTCGAAGTTCAAAACGACGAAAATCATTCTCGAAATTGTAAATAATTGAATTGTTTATAAACTAGGATTTAGTTTATACACATTTGTATTACAGATTTACTACATCCGTTTCGTCAATTGGTATCGCTCTTGAGCGCTGTTGGGTGTGATACAGATGACAGGACTGTCCACATAGCTTGCACTCGGTCTTTACTTCGTGAAACCCATTGTACGTACATAACTGCATATAATGATCCATGTATCGCAAATCCGGTAACGAAGTATCTGCATTTGCAACAAGCACCCTTCCAGTAGTTAGTGGCCATTGCCCTAGTCTCATAAGAACGTCAATTAACATCCACAAGGTTATTGTATCCGTAAGTAGAGGTCGGTGCAATCTTTAAATTAAAAATATTGAAAACGACGTTTAATGAAAACCGACGAGGCTCTGGGATAATATGAAATGATAGAATGTCCTTGCCAGCTTTTTCCTCATTATGCCTGGTAATCAAAATGTAATCCTTGCGTTGGGAGGACTACACCAATGTTTGAAGAATGCTGAAAAAATTCTGACCAGCAAGTGCTGAGAGTCTAAGTGCTGACCTCAAGTAAAATTAATCTTTGCCGGCAAGCCTGCAAAATTCCATCGCTTTAGTTGTTGAAACATTTATCACTAAAGAATTACGGTCATCAATTTTTTTTAGCAGTGATGCAAACGATGGTTGCATATAAAACCTACTCCGGAAGTATAGGACAAGGGCATCAAGGGCATACATAAGTGTACTCACTGGCGAGTGGTGCCGCTGGATCTCGTCCGGCAGATAGCTTACCAATGTTGAGTACAATAGCGGGTTGAATGTTATTGCCTTGTGCTACTCCTGTAGTCTGATTAATTCAGATGTGTTCAGTTAAACCTTCGTCGATATTTACAGACCTCTTCTGTACCATACATTGTAAGAACTTTAGTATTATTGTTGGAACACCACGTAACTTTATAAACCTTAGAGTCTACGAAAACAGCAAGGAAAACATTTTGTTTTTCTCGGAAGGCTATTTGAATGCTGCTGAGAAAAGCAGCGCAAGCCGTCATCGTCGATTTTTTTGCCTAAAGCTGTGTTTCTACTCTGGCAAGCACTCGGTACTTCCCAAGAAATCTACCTGTTGTGCTATCAATGCAAATAGAACGTTGTAAATCAGGCTATTCTTTGTTATGTTTTACATCGCCAGACTCTTCCGAGTTTCACATACGACATAAAGGGGGTTAGCTTTAACAATGCGGTGTAGATATCGCTGGAAGCACCGGCGTTAGCAGTGGCGCGAATGGATAGGCGAGCGAGACAAGTTTAAGGCTGTACCAGTTTTTGGTTGGGGCGTATTAATTTTGTCCAGTATCCAGCGCAGCCAGGCTGGATTTACTTTTATTGCTGGTTCCACTTGTTTAGAGTATCTGTTCTGCTTATTTGTAGTCCCTGAGAAAAGGGCATGATGTAGCCCTGGTGCGCTTCTTCAGGGGTGCGGAATTAAGCATGATTCTAAATACGATTGGTGCCAAGAGACGGCAACAAAAGTTTTTTTTTTTTAAATCTAGTTTGCGAAGGAGTTTTCGCAGCTTTTTTGCTACCCTTTAAAGTGTTCATGTGAGAGCCTTATTCAGGATCACGATCAGGTACTTAACCATGAGCGTGGGTGTTCTCCTTCCACGCGTAAGTATATATTCTTTTGAGGGCGCTGCACTCCGTTTAACAGAAATGCTTCTATTTTCTTGTAAAGCCAGTTTGCGGCCTAGTGCATGGAGGTAGTACTATCGGATTCTTGCCAAGGCTCTGTTCTTTCGAGTAGATCCTCATGGATCGGATTCTTGGGAGATCCCGACTGTGACAGCATAGTCCACGCCTTTGTAGGCAAATGCTCTTTAGTTTACGTACAGGATACGTCGTAAATAGAGAAACACGCCTTTGTCATACTTTGTTAAATGTTCAAGTGCGTTATTTATTGCCTCCCACGAAAGCGTATTAAATGCGTTTTTGGCATCTAAGGGAATGGCCCAATAACGCTCTCCGCGCATTTATGTGCTTCAAGGTGCTTATAGGTGTCGTCAGCTGTTCAAGCTGCGCTGACGTGTTTTCGTTACAGTGCGTATAATTGTTGCTATTTCAGTCGTTAGTCGGTGTTTCTAACAGTGAATCTGGGCCGTAACGGATAGTGTGCAGGTTAAGTTTCTCTGGACAATATCTACATCTCCTACTACCTGAAAATCGGCGCTTTCACACCCATAATCGGACTTTCAATCATCATCGTCAGCATCATTAGTGTGTATTCTCTATCATCTACAACCCAGCTACCGCCTTCAGCGTTTTCATCATTACTGTGCCTTCACTAGTTAGCTGTTTCTTATAGTCAGCATCATCACCACCACAGCCATCATCACTATCAACACCCAGTACCACTATACCTCATCATCAAATACCATCTTAAGCGTCATCATCATTAGTACATCTTCATCGTCATCATCATTCATTCCAGCTAGCTACCACTCATAGTCGTCATCACCATCACCACCACGGCCATCATCACCATTTTCACCACAGACACCATCACTAACTTCACCATCAACGTCGTCACTGCCGCCATCCCCATTACGGTAACCAGAATCAATATTATTATATTGAGCGAAGATACAATCCGTCCGCGTTTGCCTTTAAACAAACAATATCCTGTTTGTAAACAGGCGCGGCGTAGCAGCTGGCCATGCCTCTGAAGCGAACGCCGCCGAAATGGCAAGAGAAGGAGCCGCCGGAACAACGTGCATCACTGCACGTAGACAGTGCGGTGCCTACAGATGAATGCATTACAGGAGCAGTCAGTGGTGCGGGCGGTCCGTCTAACCGTCCAATGGCAAGTGGCGGGAAGCGGACCGCATCAAGCCCCGCAGAAGACGCTCGTAGTAAAGGTATGCGTGTTTGCGAGGCGGAATCTCGCCCAGTTAGCAAGGAGGACGCCAGCGAAGCAACCGAGGAAGCCTGTAGCGGTGAGAAATCTCAAAGCGGTTCGGAGTTTACCACGGTGACCCGGCATAAGCGCTCTCGCGTTATGAAGGTGCCGCCAAGAGTAAGATTTGACAGGCAGGAAGCTGTTATATTCTCCGCAGATGACAACGACCTTGAGCACAACTTTAAACCCAAGATCACCGGGCTTCATACCTCAATTTCGGAATCGGCGATATTATCGGCGCTGCAGTCTTCCGGAGTGACAGAAGTTTCTCCGGTAAAAGCGAAGAACCCCAGAACCAACGCCGTGTCGGCTACGGAGCACGTTATTTTGACGTTCTCTGGCAACAGCTTTCCGGCTGAGGTGCGTCTGGGGCTAAAGCGACACAAAGTTGTACTATATCATGAACCCTCGCAGTGCTATAGGTGTTACAGTCTAGATCACTTCGCCGCTAACTGTAAAGCCCCAAGGCCCAAATGTCGAAGATGCGGCTCTATGGAGCACCTCAGAAAAGACTGCAACGCTCAGGCCCGCTGTTGTTTGTGCAACGGGGAGCATGAGGCTACGTGGGGAGCATGCCCGCAAAGGCTGCTGCGAATGGAACAATTAAAAAGGGCCTCACGAAGCATAGCACAGAAGCAGCACGACGCCCCGTCGGTTCCAGTATGTATACCAGTATCCAACGTGCAAGCATCTGAAAACTTTACAAAACGAAGTTGGTCCTCTGCCGTAAAGAATGGAGTAAGAGAAGTGAACCATGGAATTAATATTCCCACGACCACAACGCAAGCAGAGGACGCTGACCGTATCAACCTAAAGCCAGCAGCCCCCCCCCCACAACAGCCAAACCTATTTGCACAGCCATCAACAGACAGTATCGTTGAAGAAGTACTCCGCAGGCTGTCTCCAATCATACGGTTATCTCAAAGGTTTTAGAGAATGTACTGCCTGTAGTCATGCGCGCAGTAAGCGGGGCAATGGCACAGCCTCAACAGAGTTCAGTGGACGCATTCTCGCTGGCTGAGACGATCCAGCTAGCACTCCGTGGCAATGTAAAAGAAACTGCGGCACTTCTAACAAATAGAAATGACGGCAATAAAAACAGCATCACGGCCCGTGGAGCAAAGACTCAGTGACGCTTGGGAGAGACTGGGCCCAAGAATCAGAATATGAACACGAGTGCACCGAATACAAACATTTGGACTCCACACGAGAACTTAAGAAACAATATCCCTTCCTGCAATCAAGAAAAGCTTACACCGGTTATCAAAGTAGTGATGTGGAACTGCGAAGGGCATGGCGTATTAGATCTGTTAGGCATGGAGGCACTTCGAGGAGTGGATATTCTAATATTGACGGAAACTTGGGCGCTTAAACCTTTCTCTTTGGGGGGCTTCTACGGATATCACGCACTAGCACATAAAGGTGAGGGACGGGGCAGGCCAAGTAGGGGGGTTTCAGTATTCACGAGAGCGAAAATTGGGAAGATGACAATAGGAATAATAGCCGAAAACTTAGTAGCAATAGCGTCGAGGGAGTTTGAAATTGTGGCAGCCTATGTTAAACCGGCAGGTGTAGAGTCCACTGAAGTCATGACAGAGCGTATCATGCTTGGAGTTGAAGCGGTGCCGAGAAAGGCACCGATGATTCTAGCGGGGGATTTCAATGTGAGGTTGGATAGGGGTAATCTGGAACAAACTGAAGCATTTTTAGATATTATAACGGAGATAGGATGCTGGTTGGTCAGCGAGCCAGGCCTAAACACTTTTGAATGTAGTACTGGGGCGTCAGTAATTGACGTTTTTGCCACCGACGGAAACGTAGAGGATATAATATTTTTGGGAGAAAATACATCATTTAGGGAAGGAGCGGGGCTTAGAAGGCATATACCGATGGGGATGGCATTCAAAGTTAGTAATAGTAGGGAGCATAGCCGTAGCCCGGGGATCGGGACAAGACTAGATAGAAAGATCTTCTTAGAGGGAGTGGGGGAAGTCTGCCCACCAGGGGAGATTCAAATAGAGTCATATAAGCGTAAATTGACGAATCTGATAAAAGGTGCACTGGTTCCTCGCCAATAACGAAAAGGAAGGCCCTGGTTCAACGATCGGTGTAGAGCAGCGAAAGATGCCAACAGACTAACTAGAGAAAATGTGAAGATGTTTCCTGTTTTAAGGCCGTTCGCAAGTATGGTAAAGAAAACTATACAAAAGGCATACAAGGAATAGAAACAAAAATATTGGGAAAGCCAGGAGTGGGCGCTGCTGCAAGAAGCAGAGAAACAACCACACAAGTGGCTAAAACAGAAAAGAAAACGGCAGTGCCCAGTGGAGACTGGGCGATTAATTAAGCACTTTGCTAGTGTGCTGCAGAGAGCCTATACTACCCCAAAGGAAATAACATTATTCAACAGGCCTTGGGACGAGGAAACAGAACTTGCACGGGAATCGGTAATTCGACCAGTCACAATCGAAGACGTTGTCAGGGCAATTGAAAGGGCGCCTAGAGGCGAAGCTGCTGGGAACGATATGATACGAAACGAGCATTTAAAGCAAACGCTGGCACTCGCACCATGCTGGAAAGCTTTATTTAACGAGTGCTTAAAATCCGGGGAAGTACCAAAAGCGTGGAAGGAGGATACCTTGATTGTCATACCAAAAGGAAAAGGCATAGAAACTGAGCCGGAATCTTGGAGGGGCATAACACTTAAGAGTTGCCCCTATAAAATTTTCTCGGGAATAATATCAGATAGAATAGAGCATTACCTCGAAACCAGAAACGCAATACCAGAAGAACAACATGGGTTCAGAAGGTCGAAGTCGACCCATACGGCCCTGCGCCAGTTGCTGGCAGAAATTTGGGAAACTCTATCAGAACCTAGAAGACCGTTATACGCAATATTTATAGATCTTAAAGCTGCCTTTTACTTAGCGCCACGAAGTAGGATTATAGAAAAGTTAGCCTTGGAGGGAGTTCCGTATCGCTTACTAAAACTTTTAAGTACCATTCTTGGGGAGACTACAGTACACATCGACAACGGTATAGGGATTGTGGGAAGAGTAAAGCAAACTACAGGCGTGGTCCAAGGAGACGGACTTAGCCCGTTGCTTTTTTCGGTACTATTGGGAGGGCTACCTAATGTGAGGCAGGGGTGGACCCGAGAGTGGGCAAATACATTAATGTATGCAGATGACATTGCGATCTATGGCAGGAGTTTATTTAGGGTTAAGCAGGGACTAGAACGGCTAATCGATTATATGGACGAGATGGGACTTAGTATTAACTGGCAGAAGACAGTAGCAGTTAAATTTTGAAGAGGAGGTCGATTGGCGAAAGACGATGTTCTTCGAGCCAGGGGTAATACAGTGAATTTTGTAAATAAATGTACCTATTTAGGGGTCACTATAACGTCAAATGGTAGCAGTTTTCGAAAACATATTGAAAGCAGAGTAGGAAAAGCCATTAGAGCGGCAGCGGCAATTAAAAACCCGCAAATGTTGTCAATACACACCGCGTCCGCCCTTTTCAAGACTAAAATAGAACCAATAGCAACATTTGGTGTATCACTTATATGGGAGAAATTAGGAGAGGCAGATCTTCAGTTACTAGATAGAGTTCGATTTTTCATCATGAAGCGGATTTTGGGGTTAGCTAACTCTTGTAGGAATAGAATAGTTCATATATTAGAAGGGGGGGCTCTAATGACACAGGAATTGCAAGTAAAACGGGGTTTACCTAAGACGACGGCCTTCGTGGCCTACACTATAAAGTGGGGGGAAAAATTAAAGGTGATAGACATAGGAATATACACGACGATAGCGATGAGGAGTACAACCTGGCGAGCAGCCGGATATAAGAATAGGCATCTAACTACGGCATTTGCAGCCCACGGGTTCCATCACGTGTTATGCAGCACACAAGAATTCCACAATCCTCAGGAGTGTTGTAGGTGCGCGAGATGCTTAGGCCATTGTGATAGATACCACGCCGCAGCATGTCCAGCAGTGCAATCAATAGCTCAACTCGCAAGATGAGGGAAGATCCGGTGACGCAGAAAAACCACTGATTCAGACTGATGTACTTACTTAAAATTTACCCAACGTGGATGTTAATAAACCATAATAATTTATGTGCTTCAACTGCCATCGGCGTCTTTGCGGTGGGTCTACTTCAACTAAAAGTGTCGGCAGTGCGCGACGCATTTAGTATACTTCGCTATTTTTAATTGCTCTGTGTAGGACTCTTTGTGCCTGCCTCTGCGAATATATATATATATATATATATATATATATATATATTCGCGGGTTTATAACTCCTTATTAAACATGATTTTAATTAAAGGTCTAGTGAGAATCAAAGAACTATAAATAAAAACCATTTTGGGGAGGTTATTTCTACTTCTAGAATAAACAGAGGATAGTATAGAATTAGAAACAACCTTGTCAAAAAGGTTTTTATCTCAAATTTTCTGAGTATTATTGTTATAATCAGCAATCTAGAATTTAAAAAAAAACATGTTTAAGGAGATTGTTTTTAATGTTAGACTAAACAGTGGATTGTCTAGAATTAAAAAGAACACTCAAGAGAACTATAAAAGTAGTGTCAGGTTTCTTTCTCGTTAGTCTCTTATTATATATATATATATATATATATATATATATATATTGAGTTCAACTAACTCCTTCAGATTACGTTGAACTGACACTGCAGGAGAGGTCATCGTGCGGTATGGGCGTACTTCGATTCACTAACTTTCGTTTTCAAACTATTTAACAACTCTATCGGTATACTGGAATACATCGACCATTTATTCACGTATGCCGAGAAAAAACCGGCGACCTAAAATAAAAGCTAGCTACCGCTTGTTGCAACATAGCGATTCACGCTGCAGACTCAGCTTTCGGCCAGCGACGCTATGGCGTAAGTTGAGCCAACATAAACATTGTCATCGACGCTGATGTTGACCCAACACGACTTCTACTCTTACTGCTGCTGCTGTGATTACGGTAACCATTAGTAACTACATAGTCATTGTGGTCGGCGTCGTTGGTCGAAGCAGACTTACCACTATCAACCCCACACTGACCACTATCACCACCACTATCACCAGCCACTATGAATCCCGATAACATGAGGAGTCTATTCGTCTCTCATGAGCGCAGCAACCGAACAATGACAAGGACTGTTGTCTGACTGAAAGACTAACAGTTAAACGGACTCATCGACCGACAGATAAACACAAGCAGCTAAACCAGCGTAGCTAGCCAATGAGTGGTGTTTGTCCGACCAATCCTTGGTCCGGCGGCCGGTCCATTTGACTCATTCCTGTAGCGAACAGTTACATCACTGTCAAGCCCAATACATCGGGTTATACCAGTCAGGATCTACCTCAACCAACATGTTATTTGTGTATGTATATATATATATATTTATATATATATATATACAGGTAGTTCAACAAGTTCTTAAAATGAGCTTTTCAGAATTCGAATTTTGGCGCGCTTTCACCGCTATTGGAAACGGCAACTTTTCGAATGCTAGCAGTCAAAATATTATGGTGATTGGCCGTTGCGATTTCGTTTGATCGCTTTTCCCGTGCAACGTATCGGCGTGATTTTGAAAAATGGAGAAAAAAGAGTTTCGAGTGGTTATCAAGCATTTTTATTTCAAAGGTTGGAATGCAACCCAAGTGAAAACTGAGTTAGACGAGGTGTACGGTGACTCTGCGCCATGTTTTGCCACTGTTTCCAACTGGATTAATGAGTTAAAAAGAGGTCGCAGGAGCACCGAGGATGAACTACGTTCAGGACGCCCAAAAACGGCAACTGATGAGGAAAACGTGGAAAAAGTGCGGAAAATCGTTGCCGCAGATAAGCGAGTGGGAGATAGCTGAGGCCTTGGGGATCAGTTTGGGTAGAGTGCATTTCATCCTGCACGAAAACTTGAAGATGAAAAAGCTCAGAGCAAAATGGGTGCCGCATTTGCTCAACCAAGGCCAAAAAGACGCGCGTGTTTCCGCTTCACAGCGAAATTTGGCCAAGATGTCGAAAAATCCGTCGGATTTTTGGCGCAGATTCGTGACCGTCGATGAAAGCTGGGTCCATCACTACACTCCCGAGACCCAAGAAGCATCTCGTCAATGGTGTGCACCTGGTGAAGGACCTCCGAAGAGGGTGCGGACAACGGCATCGGCCGGAAAGATGATGGCTACGGTTTTTTGGGACCAAAGTGGAATAATTCTGGTCGACTACCTTGAGAGCGGTAAAACGATCACGGGAGAATATTATGCAAGACTGTTGGACTGCCTGAAGCAAGAACTCATCGTGAAACGGCCCGCTTTGCAGAAGAAGGTTGTCCTGTTTCACCAGGACAATGCTCCCGCACACAAGTCGCGGCAAGCAACGGCAAAACTGGCCCAACTGAGGTTCGAACTTATTGAACAACCTTCCTATTCTCCAGACCTGGCCCCCTCTGATTATTTCCTCTTCGGACATTTGAAGAATAGTCTCGGTGGAAAGCGTTTTTCCAGCAATAAAGAGGTTAAGGCTGCTGTCAATGCCTATTTTCAGTCTAATGACGCGGAATTCTACTCAAGAGGTATAAATGCTCTGAAATCTCGGTGGGAAAAGTGTATTGAGCTTCTCGGGGAGTATATCGAATAAGAAAAAATTAAAAACAAGATTTGGAAAATTCTTGGTTTTCATTCTAACAACTTGTTGAACTACCTGTATATATGTATAGTTGTCCTACGCTATGAAATGTTCTTTGAATCGTTTGACTGTTGTCGGTGTTTCATGTACGCAAAACGTTACTTTCACTTTACAATAGGTAAACACAAAAATGCGAGAGAGAGAGAGTGAGAGAGAGAGAGACTGAAAGGAAGAAATACTAATGAAGGCGAAACAAGAGAGCAACCAGGAGATAGTGGAACAAGGGAACCGGTTTCTACTGAATTTCGTGCCTCGGTTGACAGGCAGTGTGTTCTTCAATCACATCAAGGGATGCGACAAAGGGCACTAACTCCGTCATCACCATCTTCTGTCTAAGACGTAGTTTGACATTTATTACCTTTGCGGCTCCGTTTTTTATGCACTTGGTAATTCACTCAAAGAATTAATTATTGTTTTCCACTAAATCCAAAATTTGGATTTTCTCGTTTATACGATTGGTAATGTGTGGATGCAAGTTCTACAATTTATTTCCTCAAACAAAAGATATGTACGCTTCGTTGCGTGCTTTCCGGCAGCCTGTTTCGTGCAATACAACAACCGTGTACCTATTGACGAGTATTACTAGCTTTATCCACTAATTATTTTTGTCCGACTTTGAAGATGGTATCCCTACCGGCCCCCGAAACGTGTCATACACCAATAATTACGAGGAACCGTAGACACTTGTTTTTTAGCTAGATTATATAGTTATACTCATATAGAATAGCCTAATGTGACGCGCGAATAAAATTGAAATGCTATTGGCAGAATAGACGAAAAAAGTGTCTCAAGCGAATATGTGAATGTCGTTGGCAAACCTAACTCACCACCATCGAAGTTTAAGTTTTATGACAAACATCAACTGAGCGATATGATCGTAAAGGCGGAGCCCATACGATCGTTGTTTTACTGCGGGCAGGCACGTGAACTTCCCGAAATGTGTACAGCCAAACAATATACTATTTTTTTTTTCGTAAGGCTAATGCCCGTGTACGGTTTCTTTCATGTCATGGCAGATTTTTAATCCACCCGGACATTTACCTTGTCTAAATTGGAAACCATGCAAACCAATTTAAGAGTAGCCGGTCTAGGTTTCGAATCCAGGCCTCCTGAACGCAAGGCAAAGGCTTTGCCACTAAGCCATCTTGCTTGGTTATTATTAATCATAAACATAGCTAACGTAATAAAACTTACGCAGGTACCTGCAAACGTATATCGGCATGCGTCAAATTAGAGAAAAAGGTCCTCAAACGTCTTGTATGAAAGGAAAGAGAGACGAGATACTCGTATACAATGGAACTTAATTAATGAGAGTGCCAGTGAGCCAGCCACTGCGCAGACGCCTGCCTGCTCAGAGACGCTCGTCGTGTGTTGCCTGATATTTGTAACCTGTAAGGCACGTAAGCTAAATAAAGCGACAACGTATGTATAACTCTTATTGCAATTTCCAATATAATCCTCTACCAGGTAGCTGATAGGTGAAGCTAACTTTGGGCCGCATAGACAGTTGCTTTATTTCGCTCTCGTTGTCATCTCTCTAGGTAGATTGGGTAAGTTGCGATTTTGGCTGTGAAAACATGCCCATGCACGTATAAGTAAACACTTAAAGTTACTAGCATTTACTGCAAAAACGTAAACGACTACATCATCATCAGAAGCAGAAGAAGCAGCTATGGATGCCGCCGATGCAAGCATTTGTTTGTTTACGGATTTTCCCGATTTTTTTTCTTTTTCTTTTCTATCCATTTTGTCACTTCGTTCACAGCGACACCATGATCGTGGTTGCAAGTCTTACTACCTATGTTGATAATGCATTGCCAGACTTTCTCTGGCGGACGTTCAGAGTCGACAAACGACGTCTGCTTGATATACGTGTCTGCTTGATATGGTAACGCAAGGCATCGCGTTTAGTGGCAAAATCCACCGACGACCCTCACGTCGACTAGGTCGATAGTCGGAGCACTTTTTCTTCTATTTCCGAACATTGAACTTTGAACGGGCAGCCATTCATTTGGGTTACTAGCCATTCGGGTTGCTGTTGTTACAGCTGTCGCCGTCGTGCCTGCTTTAGGTGGGAATGCTGGTTATGCGGCGGTCGGCTTCGTTGCTATATTTGTTGATGATGTTGGCGAGATATGATTAAGGCCCGTTCGTTGTTGCTGGTATTGTTCTGTTGTGGGTATTACGGTTGTGGTTTTTATTTGTTTTGTGTCGGATGCTAGTGGTGACAATTCTGACAATAACGATTAAACACATGTACTTTGTATTGTCGTTGCATCGCTGTTGCTATTTGCAATGACAGTAATAATGACCTCCCCTATTGTGACACCCCCCGGGATGTTTCACTTGTTTACGTTGGTCAGTCTCGATCGCATTTTGGTTATCAAACTCATCCACCAACGTTATGGTATTCATTTATCTCGCATTGAAACATCTTCGGTCGCTGCGGGATCTGTAAGCCAGACTGCGTGACGTGACATTGCAAAAATTGCAATACTTCTACGGCTAGTAATCGCCATCTGTTGTGTAACTCCTTCCAGTCGCCGAAACGTGCTCCCGCTACCATAGCGACGTGCAATATATTCTTCCGGATCGCTTCAACGTTCTGGTAGACACATGATGGGCTTAAGTTGTATTAGCAACTTAACACAACTGTTATATAGGTGGCTGAACTGACAAATGCTTTGTGGCTAGCGTGCACGTGCCGTGCAAAGAGCAGGGCCAAACACAGATGTTTTACGGTTGTACATAAGTGATCCGATCAATCTTGTCCAGCAGCTCGACAGTTATAGATGTCCAGGCGGATTGTGGCTGATACCGGAAACCCTCCCAGTTTTTCAGGCGTGTATATCTACATGCATGCGTAATTCTCTTGGTTCTCCTTTATTAGGTCGCTATCTGTTTGGTTGCGTCCGGCTGGGACGCGATCTTGTGCAGAATATTAAGAAAGCTGGACGTATTATCTTCCTCTTTACCTCTGTTTCTCACTATTGGAACTCCTTCTCTAACGATGAGACACACAGCGAAATGCATCTTTTTCTCTCACCTCACTTCCGTGTCCTTCCGCTCCGTAAGGAGAGCTGTTGCGGTGGGGGTGCAGCAGCCGTAGAGGAGAAGTATAGTCACAAATAGACTGGCATCCTACTCTCGCCCATCCACCCCACCAGAGATGGCAAGACGCCCCCTAGCGGATATTGAATTGCAGGTACGGACAAATGCCCTCCTCGAGCACTGCTGCTGTTGCTGCTGCTGTGTGGCTGGCACTACCACCCCGCTGGCGCGGCGAGGGGGAGGGGGTTATCAGCTGGGAGTGGGAGGAGGGCTCATGTGGTGGTGGGGTACGAAGGGTCGAACGAGGGCCTCAGTGGCCCTACTGCTCTCGCCACTGCTCTGCCCGGCGACACCCCACCAACCCACCTATGGCTGGCACTACCACCCCGCCAGCGGCGAGGGACAGGGGGTTATCAGCTGGGAGTGAGAGAAGGGCTCATCTTGTTGTGGGGTACGAAGGGTTGAAGGAGGGCCTCAGTGGCCCTACTGCTCTTGCCACTGCTCTGCCCAGCGACACCCCACCAACTCACCTATGGCTGGCTGATCATGCATCCATCGTAGTAGTAGCCAACCCCCGCCAGAGGCCACCCAACTCGCGGCAATGGTGGCGGGCCTTGTGCTGCTGCTGCTGCAGCAGAACTTGGTGTCGCACTCCCTGATCAGCTGATCGGACTCGGCGGCCTCGTCTCTCGGCCAGACAAACGGTCGATGGACCAGACATGACGGTGATGAGATGAGATGACCAAAGAGAACTGTCGAGAGACCAATTACATAACGACGGCGACGGCCGATAAAGACTGACGCGGTTGTCGTCATCATCCTCGGCCGCTCTGCTAGCGAAAGGAATAACGGTCCAACGGAATCGTTATGCTGGGTGGTGCTGCGATAAAGAAGACAGTGAACTACTGTCTTTATTGGCTTGAGTTCAACTAGCGGTGGTGATAGCTAACAAAATGGCAGTAGAAAAGTCGTAGTCATAAAACCAGTGAAATGAAAAAAAAACACTGTTAATAGCCATATAAGAAAGATGCATAGCTAGTAGCACTAGAACTTGATGATGGTTGTAGTCGCAGATGTGTTATCTGTTATCGGCGGTACAGTTCGTTTAAACAGAGACGTAGAGGACAGTGGCCTCATAGGGGACAGCAAGTAGTTTATTTGCGAGTTGGCAAAGACCCGTCCAGGGTAGACCTGCACCTGGTCCTTAAAGTCAATTAAAGCTTCCTCTTTACCGTGGCTGGCGGCGTTCGCTGTGCGACATTTCCAAGCCACTGTTAGGTCGGGTTCGTTTAGCTGCATGCATGTGTACCCGATTAGAGCGTAGTTGCACCATATATATATATATATATACATTTATTTGTTTGGTACTTGGAGTTGCCAAACAAAAACAAATAAACATTGATATCAGTATCGACGTATTACGCTGGCAATGTAGCTACAATTCCGCTTCACCTTTGATCAAAGCGGTAGCTCGCATACCGGGTAGTGGCTACGTAACTAAATACGTTGGGAGCAGAAGCAAGCGACACAGCGTGGATACGGACTTCACTTTTTTGACGCAACAACAATACAAGGGCTACCACTACCGTAGTTGCGTCCCTAGCTCTGTTGCGCGAGTCAGTGACGTACTCCAACAGTGTTTCCGAAACCCCGGCCCGGTGCTATTTGTAGACGCCTACGTAACCTCTGCGTGAACTTTTACACAGAGACACACACACATAGGTAGACACATATTTACCCCTATAGTAGAGACATCGCTTCGTTCTTCGGTCACTATGCCAGGCACATGCTCAGACCGATGCGACTCCCTACGTATAAGCCTCGTTTGCAACGGGGGCCTTACTTCGCTTTCCTCCCTCTCTCCCTACATATTGTCCCCGTCTTGTCTCACCTGCTGGCTGGATAGGCCCTGAAAAGCATCAAATACAGAGGTGTTTTTCTTTTCTTTAAGAATTTTCTGCAATAACAAGACGACGCGTGTTCCTCTCAGAGCATCTAGTAGAGACGAATTGGTTTATAATGTTCTGACTCTAAATCCGTTTTGTTTTCTCTATAGCTGAGTTTAACTCTAAAGTGTCTCTATAGCTGAGTTTAACTCCAAAAGTCACCTCTTTAACAGTTGTGAATACTATTTGTCGTTCTAATCCCCCAAGAAACTAAACTATGATCAATCATTCTCGACATAAAGAACTTGCACTGTCAACGAATAACTGTCAGATACCACTTATCTAATTGATAGCGGCCTTTAATGACATCGTTATCGTATGTTGTTAGTAATGGGCATGTAAAGTGCCGCCTTAGTAAACAGACTCGAGTGCTTCAATTTGGTGGAATCAGTCCAACATAATCGACAAAAAGTGGTAGACCGAAATTAGTAAATAGTTAAAATAAATAGTTAAGTAAGTCTAGATATTCGAACATTTACCTGGACTTCTGCGCGACAAACCGTTCGTTTCATTTTACCTGTAACAGTGTTCGACCGAAATTCTTAAGTAAGTCTAGCTATTCGAATCTTTACCTGGACCTCTGCCCGACGAATTGTTAGTTTCATTTTACGTGTATGTAGAGATTCAGTTGTAAAGGACGATATGCCGTACACTTTTGAGGGTTAAAGCAAGCTGCCTCAGAGAGGAAATTTAAACAATTTGTTTACACTGACGAGTTGAGGTCGATAAAGACGTCACGCAAATGTATACTGATGCTGGTGTGCAGATGACCTTATTTGTGAATACAAATATGATACATAATATCTCCATTCGCAGTAGACGCTCTGCTAACGAAAGCGCGTGGCTGGTGTTGACCAGGGGGTTACAATTGAAAACTCGAAGCCACAGTATGCCAGGGTGGAGCGTGATCCGAAAGGCTCTAATCGAAGACGGCAATGAAGTAATTGGCTTGTTTTCGGACAATTGAGAAGAATTCGCTAGTAGACTGTAATTTAACATGGAGCAGCACAGATATCTGATTAAAGAAGTAATGCGTGACTATCTACTTCGGGGCAGGACTTTAATTTATATAGGATCTTAAGGACAAACTCATATTTGTACATTCCTTAAATACGTTATATTCATTCGTACAGCATTTAACAAAATATGTCACAACTCAAACGCATAATGGAAAAGTTGTTACTGATGCAGGTACGTTTCTGTGTGCTCATTCAGTTATGTATGTCTATGCTGTGTCGGGGCTTGCTATTTGCAGAGGACCTTAACAAGAGAGTCAGATTATCAACGGCATCCACATAGAGTACTTTTATTGCTAACAAATTAAGAAGACATGACAAGTAACAACATTCACAGTTATTTTTCAAGAGGCAATGAGTCAAAATGAGCACATCTATGCACAGCTGACGGTGGTAGTCGTGGAAATAGATCAAATCACCGGGTTGTTTGTTCTGTATCTTATATCTGTGGAGATTATGGTCGTCGTCTTTGGTCGGATCACATCGTGTCGGTGGGTGAGGGAGTCCCATAATATATGTTTACCATATTAGATCATGCCATGAGTTTTATTTACCAATACGATACGACTGTATACCGCGTATTTCATTACTAAACATTGTGCATAGCGCGCTTCGAGTGCTTCGCGAATGAAAAAAGTCAATAATTGCCGTATAAACGACGGTGAACTGATTGGCTTAGCTGGTCGCTCACGCGGGTTGTCTCCGTGGAACTGATTGTCCGCGTACGCTCGTATCGCTAGCACAAATGACTCCCGAGGTTCTTGCCAGGCTCGATGTATGTGCGAGCTAGGCTGGTGTTGGATATCTGTGCTATGTTCGCATTCTGTCTACCAATTTTGTGGTGAAATAAATGCTGAACTGAATTGAATATTTTCGCATTGGGCTGCTGGGCGTGTGTTTGTAGTGCAGTTGTTCGCAGCCTGAGTAGTGGAATGGCAGTGTGGCAGTAGAATAATGGCCGGAATCGAGGCTGATCGGGTCGAAGCGGACCTCCGATTGCTCAGAGTACAGACTGTCGTCATCGGCGTCATGATAGCTTCCACGCTGCGCGTCTTGACCTGGCCGACACGGTGGAGGCCTGGAGAATGGGGCGCGCTCTCTCTCTCTTGCTTGTCTGCCAGCCGTATGTCATTGGCAACGACCATGGACGACATCGAAGAGGACAAAGTTCACAGCTGTTTGTTTGGCTGCTGGGTCTTCCCAGCAGATCAACACAACAGATTGATGAATGCTCACCGCGATGCTGGTGCTATCATCTGCATCATCGTCATCATCATCCCTACATCTCGCCTCTGCTCTTCCCACTTTATCATCTTGCGCTCTCTGCCCATTAGCTCTTCTTATCTAGCTCGTAATTTACCACTTTCAATGGCGTTGTTCCTCAAAGTGTGGGAGAGAGAGAGAGAGAGAAAACAAGACACCGATGGAAAATATAGAGGCTAAAATAGAGAGAGTAAGAGAGCGGGGGGAGGGCGCGCACGCGGGGAATGGGAAGGGCTGAAGGGTAAACGGATGATAGATGCAGAGGATGTAGAAGGAATCGTAAAACATAACGTTACGATTCCGGGCCTCATCGTGTCGAACCTCCCGACGTTCCTACTGGCACAGCGTCAACCACCATCATCCGTTTAGGAGCGA
Organism: Dermanyssus gallinae; assembly: GCA_003439945.1. Classification (NCBI taxonomy): domain Eukaryota; kingdom Metazoa; phylum Arthropoda; class Arachnida; order Mesostigmata; family Dermanyssidae; genus Dermanyssus; species Dermanyssus gallinae. Next base: position 871,091 of record QVRM01007094.1, on the reverse strand, counting down.
GGGGCCAGCCAGACGACCGGCCGCCAGCTGACTGTGGCTATGGGACACCCACTCGCTGCCAGATGACGCCGCTTCTCCGGCTGCGTGCACACGCATGCATATACAGAGGCAAAGAGAGAGAGAGAGAGAGAGAGAGGGTCAGAGGCAGAGAAAGCATGTGCCTCAGCACGCACAACAGTAGCTGCAGTAACTAACTGCCTGTTTGATTGCCGTCCCGAAACGAAAAAAAAGACTATTGCTTGTCGCCGATTTGGCTTGCGGATCGAGAAGCAACTTAAGAGCAAGCCAGGCGGGGGCGGGTGGGGGTGGAGGATCTCGACAAAAACAAGAGACAAACAAAGGGCGAAACATATATGCTCATACGTACAATTATCGACCAGAGGACGGTTGTGAAGATGGCATTACGCTAGCGAGAAGACTTTCCGGACGAGGCAACCGCTACTGACAAAGTAGGCACAGTCTACCAGCATCCACTTAAAGCTTAAGCTCATGGATGGAAGATAAAATCATAGATAGATTACTTACATTACTCTAAGCACACAATTAAGACGAAACATTCTTAAACATACTGCTTGCAACTTCGTCGCTTTGAGAGGCCACAACAGAGAGCCCACAAGTAAAAGACCGGCATTGAGAATGAGGATCACGCATAGATATAGGGATGCACATTGCCAATGGACAACTCTCGTGGCAGGCTTTGAATACTATCTAGAGTATATATATATATATATACTTTGAATACTATCTAGAGTATATATATATATATATCCTCAACTGTTGAAAACATTATGGGGAGTTCAGAAAAGCGCGCTGCAACCAATATGTTTTGTTCAACAGAACTGAGGACCATCAGCTGAACTCGAGGGAATCACAATGCAGTTACATGTCCTAGGTAATCTCTAAAAGTAAGACAGGGAGGATCTTGAGTCCGTCTTGGCCACATACAAAGACGTGCACCAGCAGCGTAACGGAGAAGTAAATATGTTGTTATAACCCGATACAGCAAGCTGGCCTGCCTTGATGCGTAAACGAGACGAGTATGTTCTTAATGACATATATACAAGAAATACATATACACAAAATGTTTGTATATGTTTATGATTCCATATACATTGTTGCCAAGTAAAAAAATTCAAATCTAGATGCCTTCAATATCTAGTGGCAAATAAAACACAAATGGCTTTATTCCAAGTCAACGTATGATATGTTTATTTAGATACATGTGTTCCGCAGTATACTGTGAACGCCGCTATATTCTGTGTACGGCTACTTCGATATGAGCATGATTGATACATTATGCGATAATGCCATCACGGCCATCCGTCAGTATCTACCGTCAGGCGGATGAAATCCATGCAAGGCACGCATTCGTATAAAATGTCTGTCTAACGTCGTCATTTCGTGAAAAATTTTCTCTAGATACGTTTGCATTTCATTGCCTTTTTTGTCACTATTTTTAGTCGACGGCTACGTCGTTTCTCGTAGTTACTTAGGTGTTTCGCATCCTATGTAACACTACGTCGTCAATGGCCACAGTATATATGTATGTATATAAAATGTATATGTATATATGTTATATATATTATATATATATATATAGATAGAGTATATATATCTATTATATATATAATAGAGCTATATATATGTCTAGATACTATATATATATGATATATATATATAGATATATATATCTATTATATATTATACATCTATATACTATACTTATCTCTCATATATGCATATATATATCTATATCTACTCTATTACTATTCATATACACTATACTATATATCTCTATTATTCTATATAATTATCTATATATCTACTATATAAATCTATATTATATATATATATATAAAGAATTACTTGCCCTAGTCTCGAGCAAGCAAGTATTAAACCACTCTATCTAATCGTGACCACAATTACTTCTACATTCTAGGAACACGCGCGGACACATTCAGCCAGAAACAGAAGCACATTCCTGCGTGCTCGCTCGCACGAATAAAGTAAGATTCTGCTAATTCCAGGTTGTCTTTATGTTACGCCACATCATCACCTGCTTGAACATTGTCAAACAAAGAACGTAGTAGTGGTAGAGCAGTAGTTAGTAGTGAATTATTGTAGCCAGCTGCTTTGGGTGTCTATCGCATCAACAACATCGCTCACTTACGCACACAGACTCTGCAGAGTACTATTAGCCTTTTTATTATTAGCTGGCATCATGAGTTATACGCGGCCATAGTCAGGGCCGCATGCAGAGCCACGTAAACATACATACACCACACACACACACAAACGTTTGTTCTGTATAAAGGTTTGTTTGTTATTGTAACGGTTAAACAGATTAAGTAGTATGGACTGAATGATTAATGCTCGCATTATATCTATATCTCTCTTTCTCTCGCTATACCCTTTTTTATATCACTATTTTTTGAGTCAAAAAGCAAAATACCTATCGGAGATCTACGCAGTGATTTAACGACAACTTCGAAAAACCACTGCTAGTTGCTTTGGTCAAAGTCGGCATCAGTTGCTGGCCCCAATCAGGATTGGCTAATTATTGCTTCTGTTATTGGAACTGTCCACTACGAGTACTGTTATGATTATATTCATCATGTTTGTAAGTAATCTTAATAATAGCAAATTGATTTTTTTCGGCGTGAGAGCAGCAAGTCTATTATTAGCAGAGTGCCGGCTAGGGACAAGGTTCACACCCAATTCTAAGGATATTCCAATTAACCGCTATCAAACGGCCTGAGCGGGTGTACGCATTTCATCTGTGCAGCGAAACGCCATATTACTAACAGCTACACCATTAATATATATATATATATATATATATATGACGCAATGAATTTGAACTCGGTTGTAGATGTGTTATTTTTCTCGTTACATCTGCTGTAACGGTACTGGTTGTGGTGTTCTTATAGTTGTTAAGGTCACTGCTACTGGTATTCTTATCAGTGCCTTGTTACAGTTGCTATTATTGATGCTACTGCAAAATATCCAACAGTAGAACAGAATGGTAGCAGCTGCTACAACATAAGCTAAAGGGACGTACAGCTGTCATTGCAATACGTATTGTTGTTGCAGTTGTTATTGTTGTTATCATTGTCGACGTCTGTAACTTAACTAACCGTTATATAAAACGTCAAACAATGCGGCTGCGCTACCAGAACGAAGTAATCGAGTGTTGTTCAGAGTTTTACTCATAGTTGCATAAACGCACACACACTCTTTCTCTCTCGTCCTCGATGTATATATGCATATTGATTGATTGTGATATTCACTTATGGTAAACAATTGAGCCAACTGAAGACGAAGCAAAGTGAAGTAATAACGCACGAGAATAAACAGAAGCAAAACCAACAAAAAAAAGTGTCACAGCCTCCAACCGTCCGGTCTTACGCAACGACGATGATGTGGGGTTGGGTGGATGGATGGGTGAGTGAGTGCTTGATTCACTGATTATCGAGTAAACGAGGAGTGTCTTTCCGTGAGTGAGAGAGAGAGAGAGAGCGAGAAATACTCGGTAGAAATTACAAAAGTAGCAACAGCAGCCGCAACAGCAGCAACAACCGAGGCAATATTTTATAATTATCCACCAACCGACGGGGTCTTCGCTCTGGAGAAGACGAATCTAACCCAACCGTAGCAGAGCACAAATGCCGGCCACGCGAAAGGTGCAGGAATCATCAGCAAGCTCTTTCGTGGATGTTCGGGGTGTTAGAACGGATGGTATTGCTTCTACCGCTGCTGCTGCTGCTGTTGTTGTTATTGCTGTTGTGGTGGTGGTGGTGGTGGCGGCCGGGATGGTACTACTATTGGTACTGTTGTCCTTACTGTTGTGGCGCCCGCTGATCGTGAGGCCAAACCTTGGGGACGGGCTGAGCGTGGGGGGCAGGGGGGAGAGAAAGGAGGGAGCTAGAGTAGAAGAAGAAGGGGACAGGACTGGATAGAGTGCCAGTACCAGCAGAGCAATACCAGCAGGCGCAGGTATTTTTAGATTGTCGCCTCAACAGCAGCCACAGCAGCAGCAGAAGCAGCACCATCACCACTACCGCGGCTTCCACCTCCTCCTTATCGACGTTGGCCTCCTCGTTGGTAGCCGTATAGATAGTTAGGTGCTGGTTGTAGTAGTGGTGATAGTGGTGGTGATGGTGTTGGTGTTGCTGTTGTTGCAGCTGCTGCTGCTGCTAGGTCGATGCCGGACACACAGCCTGATGATGACGACGACGACGGCAACGAACCAGCGTCAATCAGGGAATCAGCGGGACCAAGCGTCCGTTGGCAGGGAAGCGCTATTGAGCAGCCCGCGAGCTATTCACGCAGCGGATGATACAACGGGCGGAATATCTCGCACAGTCACACACATGGACATGCACCTACATCCATGTGGGTGGCTGGAGGTCTAGCTGCTGAAGCAGTGGTGTTGCCTTCTGGTTGGTTGCATGGCGAGCTTAGACTGTGGCAGTTGTTGTCGTCGTCGTCGTCATCATCGTCCTTGTCGTATTACCTGGTGTTGCCTAGTGTTGTTGAGCCAGTCAGTTACTAATCATGGGGGCAGTCGCATATGTGGAGTACGGATGGGGAGGTGGGGAATAGGGGGCGGGGGGGGGGGGGGGGGGTGGAGGCACGGGGCGCCGGTTGCGGACCACCGACAACGGTAACCACGACCGTTACTCAATGGATCGCCATCGGTCGCCAGTCGAACACAATTGGCCGACCTATCCTTGACGCCGACGAGAGCAAGGGGCTCCACATGTTATGTGTCTGTAAATTTGGATTGGGGGTAAAGTTTTCGGGCAAGTATACGCAGTAGTACCAGTGTCAAGGCTGACGACGACTGATCATGTTGCCAGTTTTAACTAACAAGGATAAGTGTCGTTATTCTCCACGTTTCTGTATCTACCTTTCTCTCCTGCTCTCTCTCTCTATCTCTATCCGCCTATCTGCCTATCTCTCACTCCTTTTTCGGTCGCCTTAAGAACGTAGAAGTTTATAAAAGCGACATTATTATTATGATTTTGTTGTTATTTTCTATGGAGCATCGTCATAATCATCATCATCAACACCAACAACATCATGACAAACCACGTGGGTTTATCGGGTCGTAGCGAATTCATGTCTGCGTGTTGAGTCGGGGGAAGTCGCGTGAGTATTGTTCTTGTCCTCTGCACCAACACTGCGCACCAACAAGATATGTAGCGCAGAGTAAAACTTGGTCAAGCACGAGCAACACAAGAATAGATCGGTCATCATCATCATCGTCGTCGTCGTCGCCGCAGTAATAGATATTTGACTACCGTCATAACAATGCAAAGATAGTGTCATGTATCAAATGTTCAACATTGCCCTTCACACACACACACACACTCACGCACAAATGTTCGTAAACATTTAGGCGATCGTAGTCGTAGTGGTAGTGGTAGTAGCAGTAGTAGTAGTACAACGCGTTGTATCAAAAATAGATGCATTTTTAGTACGAGAAGAAGTAGCAGGAAATATGGTGAATGTAGCAGCTCCCCGGATCAATATGGATCAAGAGCTACGATACGAACCGACAAATTTGTAGACAGATAGTAGATGGAGACTGTATGTAGGTCCCATAGGATCGGCCCGACCCTGTACACCTAACTACCTACCACCGATCTACCATGATATGCTAACAAAAGTAGTTGTTTCCGGCCCAGCGCACGGATACCTGCGCCACCTGCCTCTCACTGAGTGGCCATACTCAACGAAGGGCTAGATCACGCTCGACGCAGGCGACGACATCGAACGCCTGCATCGATGCATACAAGAATGCATGCTGAACGCAATCTAACTATCGTTTCAGTTGGCCGCGAACTCTGGGTGGCGCAGTTAGCCGTTTGCGGGCCAGATGTATGAACTGTTGTTGACTTTGAACGGTTACTATCATCGTTGTTGTTGTTGTTGTAGTTGGTGATTGCTTCTGTCGGATTGACGGCGATAGTGGCTGCAAGTGTGTTGTGACTACACAGAGGAAGAGCAGAAGGTTGGTGCCGAAGGCCGACCCTCGCCAAGTGATGCGGTTGACGGCTCCCTCGAGCTTGACAGCGATGACTCGTACGAGGTCATGGCACACGAACCTTCAGAGGTAATGTCTTCAGCGGCATCCAGCAGTCAAACTTGTTGTCCAGTCTGCGACTCCTTTTTCTTCTCCATCGCCTTTTCTTTGGGCATCCGCATATCTTCGGTATTCTCGACGAGTTCTTTCGTCAGCTCCTGGTACGCTACGGCGTCGAGATTTTTTGCCAGCAGTTTGAGCAAGAACCAGTCGCCGAGGTCGAACCGGAGGCTGATGCGGTGAAGGTCATCCGGATTCTCGAAGCGCTTCGTCGACGCCAGGACGTGGTAACGAGCATCGCGATAGAAAACGATGATGGCACGATAAATGATCATGGCGCCGGACACAATGGCTAGCACGACGAACCAGAACCACATGAACACGTAGATCTTCTCGTTGATAATGTTAATAGGCAGGATGCACATGGCATCATGCTTTTGAACATCACCGGACGAGCCGTACATGTGGAACGTGCACTTGGTGAGACGGGGGAAAACTTTGACCATAGGATCGAAACGCACGGACGGGTCCCACTCGGTGAACTGGAACACCTTCGAGCCGTACGTCGAGAACTCACCGCCGAGGAAGTTGTCGACAAGGTAGATCTGGCCAACGACGTTGATGAAGTTGAGGAATTCGCAAAGGAAGAAGTAGAATACGTACGTCTGATGATGACCGCGGTTTTCTTTGAAGTATCGACAAAGAACGGAAACGTTCTCGATTCGCTTATCTTTGTCAATGATCGGGTTGGACAGATCAAGGAGCAGCGCACTGACCCGGCGACCCTCGGCAGCCTTCCAGAGGTAGCGCGGCACGTAGAAGAGCACAGCTTGAAAGAACAGCACGAAGCAAACCCACTGGTAGTAGGCGTGATACACGCGCTCTTCACCTGGCGTGTACTTGTCGACGCCTGGGTAAGGCACTTGCACCCCAACCTTCTTGTGCCAGGCCTGCTTGACGCTGAAGGTTGAGTGGATCCAACAGAAGCTGTCGAGAACTTTTGATGGAACCGAATCCTTCGATATGCAGTCGATCGGATCGCCAATGTACTGCCTTGACGTGACGAGAATCGAGCAGCCGAGCAGTAGAGGCACGGTCACCTTGTAGTGCAGTCGGAACACGTGGTTGTCGATGCATAGCTTGTCGAGCTTAATGAAGCCCTTTAGCCCACTGAAGATCTTATCCATGCTGCCGCTGCGAGCAGGGCACCGTTACGGCACCGGCAGCCGACAATACAGGTACGAACGGCACCCCGACGGACGGGCACGATCGGATGACCGGTACGATTCCCACTGGCTCGTCGGCTGGCTCACAACGAGCGAGCGAACGAACAAACTAACTAACTCACAACTACGACCACAAATACCGACCGCTATGAGCTAGTTGACGACGAACAGCAGGAGGAAGGGGAGGGATACGTTGGCCACGACGGGCACCACCATGGCATCATGCACAAACAACAGCACTGACCCCACCGCCAGTCTCCGCTCGTGTTCGTTCGATTGCTCGGCCGAGACGGCGCTATCTCGGCGATCCGTTCGTTGTTGTTGTTGATTGTCGTCGTCCTCGTCGAGCTGTGTTCTGTTCAGTTCAGTTCTTCTACTGCTGATGCTGCCGCTGCTCCTCCTGCTACTCTACTGGTCTAACTGGCGCAGCAAGCTGCTAGCAGCGTTTGCTCTATCGTCAAAAGCCCGCCACGAAACTGGGAGAGGGGCGTCTGTGTCTCTGGCTGCCTAGTCAGCTAGCGACTGCCTGTATGCCTATCTACCGCCTATGACTGTCTGTCTGCCTACCGCGACCGATCGTGGAGGGGGCGCCAACAAACCAATGAACGTGGTTCCCCGACGAAAACGACCGCCGATCTACGAGAGGAGGATCGCTGGCTGGTGGAGGGCGCTGTAATCGCCCAACTCCCCGCCTTGTAGGCGCTTGTCGTCGTCGTCGTCGTTGGGTGGGGAGGAGAGGCTGGCTGGCTGGCTCGCTGGCTGCGTGGGGAAGGTGGCGGGGGTTTCGGTTGAGGCTGTCGGGGTCGACAACGACGACGACGACGACGACTGAGAAGTGGGGTGCCGACACTGAAACTAGCGAGCGTCGTGGCGTCAATAGACGCTGCCGCCGCCGCCAATGACGGCTGTTGGCTGCCTCCGAAAGGCTGTGGTGGTGGATGACGAGAGCATCGTCATCGTCGTCGCCATCACAAGCATCATCATCATCAGACAACCAACCAACCAGAAACACCACCACTCCCAATACTGGAATCAAATAGGCAAGCATCATTCAATGAAGTTCGCCAGAGGCGCCGATTAGCCTCGCGATGACGGATCGACTTTGCCGGCAGTCCTAAATCAGTGCAGACGTTAACGGACTACGCCAACCTATTCGAAGATTTGCCTAGAACAAGATAATGTCGCGGAGACGCGGTCATCGTCGCCGTCAGGATTCGCTGTTTTGAACGACTCGTAGTGGGGGGGGGGGTGGATTACGTGCTCATAGTCACGTAAAATCGACGAAAAACGAGTATACGGCACATGTTTGCACGCATGCACGTATGACTGAATCAACTATGCTGCACAGCACGCGCCTACAAACATGGGTGCACGCTTACGTTTAGGCAACCTCCTAAGCTATTCGAATACTTGCTACCAAGCTATATATATATATATATATCTTTCGCTCATCGCAGCGGCAGTGGCCCATGAACGGACGCAACGTTTCGAATACACTGACCGTATATTTGATACGGTGATGAACTCAATCTAGCAGTATGCATGTGTAGGCTGCACGCTGCGTGATTGTGGTCAACTATCGTCTGTCCTGATTAACGTGTACCCACACATATCGGCAATTGGAACATATCGGTCAAGCAGGTTGTCTACTCACAACGCTAACAACAAGAACAACAACGACGCTACTTAGGTTGACCGACACCACACAGAGCAACTGCGCCATTTACCGCGAACGAACGTTTTTTTTTTGTAGAGACCGCATTATAGATAGACACCAAAAAACTGCTCATTGCTGCTATCATTCACATGAATAATTAAGAATCGTATTAAACGCCAATACAATAATTGTTTTAAGCGTCAGCGTAGTGGTGGTGATAGAGCCAGCAGCCAGTAAGTAGTTATTGACGAAATGGACCAAAAAAGTAGAGAAACACCCCGCGGCGGTGGGGCTGCAGCAACAGCAGCAATAAAAACAGCATCAATCCGAACTAGTAGGTCGAACGTGGGAGACATGTCGTGAGTCGGTACTACCCCTGCGGCTTCATGCACACCCGACGTTCCCCCAGCAACCCCTGCTGATGCGAGTGGCGCCAAGTGCTGGAGAGATTTGCTGTTGCTTAAGTTAGAGAGAGAGAGAGAGAGAGAGAGAGAGTAACAACAGCAACGGCAACAGCAGCAGCAGCAGCAGCAGCAGCAACAGCAACAGCAACAACACCAGCAGCGGCAGCAACAACAACACACAGCCAACCACTGGCGCAGAGTTTTCCACTGCCCGAAGAGTCCGGTAGCGTCGATGGTGGTGATGATGATGATGTGCCATGATTCATGTCGTCGTCAGCAGCAAGGTCTGTCTGCTTTGTAGTAGCGAAGAGCTGGATGGGAACCGTTCAGAGATGCAATGCTGTTGTAGCTTTTGGGCTCAGTACTCGCTGTCCTACTCGTAGCAGGCGCGATGGCTTGCTTCAGCCGTCTGCTGACGGACGGACAGGGCTGTACCCCTTGGGAGAGAAACTCTTCCGCGTCTTCGTCGGCGAAGGCGAAGTATCCACGGAAGTCGGCTGACGAGAAGACATCTGCGCTCTGAGGTGACCATTCATTTCATAGCGAGCGAACCTCAGCAGCGCCATACTACAATGGCTTTAGTTTCGGGCCAGTATACGATTGCCACGGTAGTTCTAGTAGTAGTAGTAGAAGTAGTAGTTGGTGGACCACAGGTGTCCTGAGTCAGCGACCTATAGCAGCCACAGGGCGAACGTCGTAGAGAGCTCCGCAAACGTTGCTGCTTCGCTCTCAAGAGACGGTCTGGATTGGCTGTTGTGTGGACGAGGTGAATGACCTTTGTTGTCCTAGTTCTCAAGGTCCACTCCAAGGTCACGCTTACGCAACGGGTACATGTTCGAATACGATTATGCCCCCCCCCTCATCCTATTATGGTTTGCTGCAGCTCCCCACACATACGTACTCACATATACTCAATCGCGAATATCTCCTTCATGGTACGCTTTTCAAATAGTCAAGCGTTTTAGACACTGCTTTTTGAGCAAAATGCACCCAAGTTCACTGTTACTTAATACACTAGCCCGATTGGTCTTCTAGCTTATATATATATATATATATATATATATATATATATATATATATATATATATATATATAAGTATTATTTTAAGTAATTCAACGCGTTAACTTAGTTTAGAAGGACCCTCAGATTCGATATTGGTAGAGGCATATGTTAATATGCTATCAGTTGAGAACTAGTTGTGCTTTCTACCAAGACGCATTTTAGCACGCAGGTATATACGGGTAGTTCAACAAGTTCTTAAAATAAAAATCAAGAATTTTCCAAATCTTGTTTTTAATTTTTTCATAGTCGATATACTCCCCGAGAAGCTCAATACACTTTTCCCACCAAGATTTCAGAGCATTTATACCTCTTGAGTAGAATTCCGCGTCTTTAGACTGAAAATAGGCATTGACAGCAGCCTTAACCTCTTCATTGCTGAAAAAACGCTTTCCACCGAGATTATTCTTCAAATGTCCGAAAAGGAAATAATCAGAGGTGGCCAGGTCTGGAGAATAGAAAGGTTGCTCAATAAGTTCGAACCTCAGTTGGGCCAGTTTTGCCGATGTTTGCCGCGACTTGTGTGCAGGAGCATTGTCCTGGTGAAACAGGACAACCTTCTTCTGCAAAGCAAGCCGTTTCACGATGAGTTCTTGCTTCAGGCAGTCCAACAGTCTTGCAAAATATTCTCCCGTGATCGTTTTACCGCTCTCAAGGTAGTCGATCAGAATTATTCCACGTTAGTCCCAAAAAACCGTAGCCATCATCTTTCCGGCCGATGCAGTTGTCCGCACCTTCTTCGGAGGTCCTTCACCAGGTGCACACCATTGGCGAGATGCTTCTTGGGTCTCGGGAGTGTAGTGATGGACCCAGCTTTCATCGACGGTCACGAATCTGCGCCAAAAATTCGACGGATTTTTCGACATCTTGACCAAATTTCGCTGTGAAGCGGAAACACGCGCGTCTTTTTGGCCTTGCTTGAGCAAATGCGGCACGCATTTTGAGAGCATCTGAGCTTTTTAATTTTCAAGTTCTCGTGCAGGATGAAATGCACACTACCCAAACTGATCCCCAAGGCCTCCGCTATCTCCCTAATGTTCACTCGCTTAGCTGCGGCAACAATTTTTCGTACTTTTTCCACGTTAACCTCATCAGTTGCCGTTTTTGGGCGTCCTGAACGTAGTTCATCCTCGGTGCTCCTGCGACCTCTTTTTAACTCATTACTCCAGTTGGAAACAGTGGCAAAACATGGCGCAGAGTCACCGTACACTTCGTCTAACTCAGTTTTCACTTAAGTCGCATTTCAACCTTTAAAATAAAAATGCTTGATAACCACTCGAAACTCTTTTTTCTCCATTTTTCAAAATCGCGCCTATACGTTGCACGGGGAAAAGCGATCAAACGAAATCGCAAGGGCCAATCATCATAATATTTTGACTGCTAGCAGTCGAAAAGTTGCCGTTTCACATAGCTGTGAAAGCGAATTCTGAAAGGCTCATTTTAAGGACCTGTTAAACTACCTGTATATATATATATATATATATATATATATATATATATACGAAAATAGTTAGCGATCGATGTTAAAGATTTGTAAAACTCAATAAAGCAAATAATTTTCCAATAAAACATGATCTCTGAGAAGTCTTGTTTCGGAGTGAGAGTGATATTACTAAAATGTCCTCTTTGTGACACTGGTGTGGTTGCCCAACGTAGAAGCATAAAATGTGCCATTGCGAGACAACCAGTTCTCCTATACAGAAACTAAGCACTCCGTCGTGTTCGTGAGAGACATCTTTTTCTTTCCTGAAGGACATATAACGCCGGCTAGAAGATGCGAAATGGCAGTTGAGAAGTAAATTGGCAAAAATTAAGTTATTTTATTAGCTTTCACGGCCAATACCTCAAAATCATAACCCTACTATCATTCCCAGCGCTCAAAACTGACACATTCAGTCGCACTTCATAACGATAATTTTGGTATCAAACCTATGGCAGTGCGAGCCGTGGCTGCTGCACGCCGAAATTTGACTCATCAGGTTATAACACTTCCAGGTGGCGCCCAGACTAAAAGCAGTTTAGCAGATTTTTGCGCAAACGCAACCGTTTTTTTTTAATTATACGCCGCTAGACATTGCCTGAATTGATATTTGTATGACCTGAGATGTAGGCTGTGCCGCACAATTATTCTTATCGTTCTGTCGCTCACGCCTACTTCACGAGCGAGCTGACGTTGGAACACCGGCGGGGTTCTAGCCACTCCTTTGTGTACGCAATCGACGAGTTGTGGTGTTCTAACGGATCTCAGTCGATCAGATCGGGGACGGTCTCGGAGACATTCTTAGTCCTGGAATCTCTGCACTCTCGTTCGACTAATGTTAAGTCACAGAGTTATCTTAGCAACCAAGACACCACGACTGTGCATGCATTTTTTAATACCATTCACGATCAAGGGGTTGCACTCACCACTATCGTAACGGGTACAATCTCGCCAAACGAATTCGAATCCGCTATATATATATATATATATATATATATAGTGTGATGATTTATTAATCAATTTGCACACTCGGCAGTGCTCGCCTTAATAAAAAGTGTGGTAAAAAGGTGTCACGTGAGGTTAAGAACCAGCTGTCCGTGTCCTTGCTTGATGGTAGCCCCCGCTCTTATAGACCCGGTGCGAGCGGTATATCCTCAAGGTTCCTTGCAATGTTAGGACGGTAAGATCCATAAGATTCCTCTTCGTGACGCCGAGCCCCAAGAGCGTACTCGCAGATTCGGAGTCCCATACGCAACTCATAGAGATAGTGATGGGTCCGTCTCTGCGAGGTTTTTGCGGGTCGGGGAACGCCGCTCTTAGGAACTCGACGTCATTATTGGCGATCTTGTCCTGCCGCGCTTTTGCAAGGTCCCTGTTCGGGTCGCAAACCTCGGCATCTAAAACCCAGACCTCGGTAGGTGTTGTTATTACGAGGTCGGGCTTTAGACCCGGTACGCCCGGTCGACGGAATACTCGCTCCCGAACCACCTCATGACCCCTGTCGCGGAGAAGACGTTCCACGCGATCACAAACGTCGTCATGTTTCTTTATAGTTTGTTTGTGTGTTGTATCGCACATCTGAGCGACATGAGCCAACGTCTCAGGCGCATGACACCCGTGCCTACAACGTTTGTTGTAGCCCGGGCGTCCCCTGGCAATCTGGCACGCGCTGGTAATGCGTTGATCCTGAGCTTTAGTAGGTTTAAATACTTCTTACCAGATAAATAGGGCATACCCTTAATCAAGTAATGTACAAAGGGCGTTTCGTGTGCTTTTTTAAAATGTGCCCCATCGAACGTGTTGTGTAGTTGTTGAGACCGGTAATCTTGTGCAGCGGTCTCAATAGAGGTTCCCAATCGCTCGCAAAGTAGTCTTGTTTGCGCAAGGTCTTTTTTAAAGTGCTCGGTGGTTAGTATCCATTGGACCCCAGGGTGCGTAGAGTGTTGTAGTGCTGTCAGACGGGAGAGGCGGAGTCTGGGGATAAATGTTTGGAGGCAGGGGATGTCCAGACCGCCGTGTGCTGTGTGCGTGTACAGGTAGGCGTTCGGCACAGAGTTTTCGAGCTTAAGCCATTTAGATTTAACAACCTCTCTGATCTCTTTATCTATATATATATATATTTTTTTTTTATCGTGGATTCCGAGCAGCTCTAATGTTGCTAATAAGGCGCATTCACGGACTTTTAGCTGTATTTGCTCGATAAAATAATTACAGCCTTGATAGAAGCAGGTGTGTCTACAAGCATCGTGAAGTTGCTGTGCGCCATTAAAGCCCAATATCAATAAACGAAGGGCTGGTTGAGCTCGCACACTTAACTCAACCACTGGAGTCACCCAAGAAAATAACTGGGCTCCGCTACTCTTCTTCTTGCTTCCAGCCGAAAGTGGAGGACAGCTCAAGAGAAGTGGGTCTGACTTTGATGCACGTGGACGATATTTTTATCTTCGGTATACCAATATTTCAGGTGCAGTAGTCCCTGGCTTGGATCTCACGACATTTTCCGGCTGTACTAAAAAAAAAACTCAAATACGCAAAAATATTAAAATATTTTGGAATCGTAATCCTATTCAACGCTTCCTTACAAACCACACCACCGAGGATGAGGACCGTTTTTGATGAAGCTATTGATATACAAATGCCACAGGTATTCTCTCTGAAAATGGCGCTTGGCCTATTTGGTTTCAAGTTGGCATCAATTGCTTCATACACGTTATCTGACCGTAGTTGTCACACAGAAACATAGAAAAGCTTAACCGTATCAAACCGGCTTTTCTCAAAGGAGTGCTTGGATTGCACTCGGATTTTTCACCCACTGGGGGATACAGTACCTTTAATCGGAACCCTGAAACGGAGATTCGGTTTACCACCGACGTCAGCATACAACGAATTAATTCTCGCTTGGAAAGACAAAATGGCCTGCAGTAACCCAGAATGATTAAACCGCTGGTGCAATGAGGGGCTGAACATGAAAGGGCCTCACCAAGGCGAGGCTGGAGGAGTGGCGGCACTCCTTTGGCGACCCAGTTTCAGAAGAGGGGGATAAGAGCAAGCAATCGGCGTGGGACAAAATGTTTCTGGCGTAAGCCAAGTCGCGCCTCGAAGGCTCCTTAGCCGTAAGTCTGATGGGCTTGGGGTTCGTTTCGCCCACACATCTAGCCCGGAAAGGTTCTTTGGCTAAACGTTCGTCCGGATGACAACCTTAACACCATACTGTCAAACCCGGAGTTTAGAACCGCATGAAGTCTTCACTTAGACCTTGGCGTTTTCATTTATGGGCTCAGTTAGGTGCTTGTGGCACGAACATGGCTGATGCGAAGGGTCACCATACGCTGAACTGCAAGGAGGCGGCACCCATGAAGCAGACACGCCGCAACGCCGTAAATTATGTGCTTGTTGGAGCCTTCAGGCAGTGCTTTGCCATGTTTTGCCGTGCGCTTCGAGCCGACACCTCTGTGCGAAGAAGCAAACTTAAAATCAGACGGTGTGACCCTTACCCCATAGGCCATGGAAAAATTGCTGATCTGGGACGTGTCGATTTGGAACACTTATGCGGCCAGCTATACGGCAATAGCCCGCACGGTAGGCGGCGTTGCACTTAAAGCAGAGGGGGACAACACACTCGTCACTGCGAAACCTTGGGGAACGAACACATCATCTGCCCGTTGATTATTGAAACATCGGGCGTGTGGGGCGGGAGGCCATGGCCGTAATGTGGACAATTGGCCAGATCATCGAGAAGTCGAACGGGGAAAAATGACCCACAGCGTTCCTTAGGCAGCGCATCGTCTTAGAAGTTCAGTGCGGCAACGCGAGAGAGATGATTCTTGGCACGCTCCAGAAAGGAAGAGGCCACTATTAATTATAACCATGTATATATAAGATAATACTATGATTAAAACTAATATAAACAATATTGTAAATGTTATATAATTTATATATTAGTATTTGTGATACATGTAGATAATGATACTACTAATAATAAACCCGTCTTAAAAACAATATTATTATTAATATTTATTTTTAACTTTAATCTAAAATTGCTGATTTCAAGAGCGACACCTTTGAAAGTGTATACGCATACGTCGTGCCTGGATCGAGCCCACTGGTCCTAGTAACAGAGTTATCGGCCATCTCCTCCACTCGGTCTTGTCGACGATATACGAGTTTGTTGTCGCACAAAATGTATCTCGAATCTTGAAGTATATATGAAGTAACTATTGTTAAACTGCTATGCTTCCTTAAGATTGCCGTCTAGCTACATGTGTTGTAGACTATTATTTACAGTTGCTGCCGGCATCATACCTATAGGCATTTGGCCAGTATTCGCAGAGAGCTTTTATTTGTATCTCAACAAAGCTCTACTCCTTGTAGCTCTCCAAAAACTACTATACACAGAGATGTACTGCATACGATATATATATATATATATATATACACACACACATTACGTTGTTAATTTACGTTAGGATCAATGACGTGTGTTTGGTTTGCGTGTCTGCTTGCTGCTGTTGTAATTGATCTTGTCTTTATTTTTGCTGCTGTGCAATGATCCGACCATGCCTTTTCCGCGCGAAGCAGTAGCCACTCGCTGGTGTAGGACAACGGAAAGCACCTTTGTCCTTAGGCTAATATCTTACTGACTTTGCTCTACTGGTATTGGATCAACGATGCGCATCGACTACCTTCAACTATTACCATTTAGCAGTATTATTCGTTGTTGCCTTCTACCAAGTGTTCGCTGCTTTCTGGCATAGCCTGGAGAAGCTACCCACAGCAAGAGGCGCCGGTTCGTTCCACTACAGGGAACGAGGACATCCGGCAAAGTCGTTAGTGCGGATACACGACCTGGCCATAAGCTTTAGACTCTCTCCTATGTATCTACACTCGGCTCTTTCCGACCTATTCCCATTCAGTGCGAGCGTGTAAGTGTGTATGCATGTATGAATGGATGTATGCATGCAGAAATGCGAGTATGTAAGCACCACTCCGAACGCGGGTCTGGGACGCTGTTGTTTTTGTAGCAGCAGCAGCAGCAACAACAACGGAGGCAGTGGCCTCAGTAACGAGCGCGACAACGGCCTCTGCGTTGGTTGACGCGTGGCCAGGCTTGGTGGCGGCTCCGACGGCTTAGCACTACCAGGCACGCCGCCGCCGCCGCGGAGAGTCGGGAGAGGCCCAGAGCCGGAGGGGGACCGGAGGGAATCGTTTCTAAACAGCAAGAGACAGAGAGAAAGATTGACGAATTGAAGAAAGAAAGTGAGATAACGGTAGAGTCTAGACGCGAGCACAGCGTATGAATGAATAGAGATGTGTGGGTGGGAGGGTGGTTGATGTATAAGGTCGTGCTGTCCGCTGATCCCCACATCGACGACGACGACTACCACAACAACAACAGCAGCAGCAGCAACAACAACAGCAACAACAACAACGACTAACAGAGGCAATGTTGGCGCATCGGGTAAATTCGATCGCGGTGGCGGCATACTGCATGTACGAAGGTGGTTTGTCCACCACACTGGGGAGAGTGCCATGCAAGAAGAGCTGGGAAGCATATGAATAATGAATGCCAGTAAGGGACATTCTTCATATTGTTCCACTCTGCTGTTCTGTCATCCTCTCTCCTTCTTTCTTTTCTTTTGGCTTCTCCCTTTGCACACTCGCCAATCTCCCTCGTCACCACTCCCCTCTACGTCTATGTTGCTCTTCATTCCCATTTTGTTCAATATGTGGCTTCATCTTAGCTCCGCAGCCTTGTCGATCGCTTAACCGCTTCCAGCAGGGAGTTGGCCACAGGCTTTAGGCTTTTCGGTTTCGATGTAATGCCAAAGTAATACCGAGCCTGGGGGGGTGGGGAGGAATCCGGGTTTAGTGGGTTTGCGAGTCTCACACTAGTCACGCAGGCTGCTAGTGGCGCATGTGCATCATGCATTACCGAAACCTCCCAGAACAAAAAAAAAAAAAAAAAAAGGCTTTAGGCTGCTTCAACAAGCTGTCCTCGATTATGCACCGCGCCAACGTGGCAGCCAAGTTATTGCTCATTGTATGGAGTTTTTACAGAAAACTTGATCCTTCTCATGGTACAACTTTCGACCTGTTAGCCCGACCTGTCCCGCTGTATATATTTACTACTCCCAAAGCAAACGAAGATCTAATAAATGTAAGTAAAACTTTACTTGAGGTCAATGAAAATTCGAACAAACTAAATAATCTCACAAACATCTTTGAATCAGAATTAAGGAAATATCTGGAAGTGTGAATAGAAAGTGATATAAGTGCTCTCGTGCAGAGGTAGATTACTTTGATGCAGAACCCAAGGCGTGATTCCCAATAGAGTATATGTATATCATTATATACTGAGTTATGCGTGAGTAGATAAATGCGCAATAAGTGAAAGGCTATCATAGGAGGAGCGGCAATAAACAATCCGTTCACGCGGCGGTTGCATTATTTAAACTAAAAATAGTGCCAGCTACTACGCACGGCATACCGCCAATCCGCAAGGGGGGGAGGTAGAATTTGGGGTAAATAAACTCCGCATGTTGGATGGAGCTTTGAGGTTGTTGACAAAGGACTCACAAATACGAGTTTTGATATAATAGGGACTTTCGAAAAGTACAAGGAGAGTTAGAAGACCAAGATGAACAGGATTATAGGAACTCATGGCACAGCGGAACTTAAGGATAGACATTTGACGACGGCGTTTGTAGCTTAAGGACTTCACCACATTTTCTGTAGCTGCGAGCGTTTTCACGATCCAGTCAGGGATGCCAATGCACGATATGCGTAAACAAGTGCGACAGATACGATGCGGCTAGATGTCTAGCCGTCCGTTCAATAGCCTAATTATCGAAGGGTAATAAAACGATGCATCGGTTCTAAAGGATCGTGTGTAATTTCCATACCTTTACCCATTGTTGGGTGCTAATAAAGCAACATGAATGTTCGCTATACAGGCCCACCAAAGACGATAAAGGTGAAATTTCAAGACGTTCTTAGTTAGAGCGTAGCGTACATTTATTGTTACTTACTACTACCACTTACTCCGCAGCACCTTAACTACGTTATTCTGGGCGACGTCGCACATTCTAAGACAGCAGGCCCTTAGCAGAAGTGTTAGTAGTAGTAGCAGTAGACTGCACTTTTGAGATTGGAGTAATTAGTATGAAACTGATTAGAATATATGGGGTCGCGTTTCCTTGGCTACTTTCTGCTGTCCCGACAAAACGCAGAGCGCTGCATCGGCCAATGTTCGTTGACAGAGCGTCGGCAGTTGACAATCGTTTATATATATATATATAATATATATATATATATATATATATATATATATATGTGTGTGTGGTAAATTTTGTCTGGTGTCGTTAGCACTGATCAGCCAGTTTGAGCGGGAAATACGTCGACATCCATAATCTATATTTGCAATTCTATGCGATTTTATCTCATTAGACAACATCCAGGGGGGGGGGGGGGGCAAACTGTACCCTTACACAACACAGCTCTGCAAACAGAGCTGTTTTGTGTGACAATTACAAAAACGTTCTGCCGGTTTTATGAACTCTTTAATAGATGATGTCGTCGTCGTCGACTTGCGACTCATTTTTCGTTACGACTTTCTAAGGCACTAAGACTAGATTGGATGCGGGTCTCTAATATTGTCGCTGGCGAGTGGTACAATAGGGCGTTTCTTGTCTGTTGGGCTTTTGGGGTCTCTGTCAGAAGCCTTAGACTCTTCTGCCAGCGACAAAGGTATGGCGCTTCCTTGCCTACCATTATTGTGGAACTAGTCGACAGGACGAATTGAAGGAGGTGGGCTGAGGCTCGGACAGTTGAATTCGCGGGTTAAATCCCACCACGGCGTATACTTCTTCGAAGCGACCTTTTTTATTCTTTACAGGTGTAATTTAGAGTTATTAACTATTCTACAATTTTTACACGGTTACCCGTAAGACACCTCTTCCACTCTGTTGGCTTTAAATACAACTTGACTTGAGTGGGTGTGCCCGACCTTACCGAGGTCACCTTGGTTTGCGCGCAAATGACTGCAAGTCATTACTATGCAGTGCAATTTCTAAATTTCAAGTGCTCAGTAAATTTCACAAATCGGGTCATATGCGCGCAGGTTTTTGGCCTATATATTTGTTCAAGATATTTTAACAGGCACAGCCAGCGCAGCTGATTTCACAGAGACCACATTGACAACCGGGCTCGTTGAAATTAAAAAAATTAAATTGAGTTTATCTTATGAGTCAAAAGAGAATCTGATAAAAAAAAAACGTGAAGCCTTAGGCACGTTCGTTGTCCATTTGGACACATATAAACCCGCGAAATATTCGGCTATTACCAAACACGTAAGGATGCAAACGACTTCTGTATCTGTTCTGTTGGCATGAAAATACTTAAAATCTGATTTCTAATTGATTGTACAAAAAAAACAGTGTTTAAAGTGGGCGACCTTATCGGGTCTTGTAATTATGTGTCACGGTAAGTGTCGCACTGGACCTTTTAAACACCAGAGTCAGGCAGTTTAAGATAAAAAGTCTAATTGTGATTCTTACAGTTTACTTACATATTTTTTGGTTTATTTTACGGTTGCACTTATGGTTTCATGGAACATTTCATCTTTGATCATCCAAATTTAAAAAAACACCCTATATTTTCTGATGAACAAATGAACTATCATGACCATCAGCGCACGATACCACCACCACAATACCAAGCATGCTGACGCGAAGCCTATCAGAGCAGATACCGCTGCTAAATTATACCGATTTGCTATTGAAGTACCCGTGACTACCTGGAATTAGCACATTTTCAAAATGTGGAAATATATAAAATTCCTCAATTTAATGAAATGTTTTGAAGATGCAAGCTTTTCGTCCGGGGACAAACGTCTACAGTTCGAGAAGTCTTGCAGGCAAATAAAGTAATGCCTTCTTACTTTAATCAACACCACGGCAAGATCTTAGCGACAAGCGATTCGAGCCTTGTTTAGATTGAAAACTATGTTTTTGCTCCTAAGCTATTTTTAATTTGTGAGTTAAATGTACTCTTAAATACTTTGAAATAGGTTAAATTATGATTCCCATGCGTGTATTAAACGGCGCTCTCAATAAAACATTCAAATAATTGAAGAGTACATTTGGCCTGCCTAGTATTTGTCCTTGGGCACCTGTAGAACTACAGAAGGGTTTTTCGTGAATACTCGTGAACTACAGAAGGGTTTTTCATAAAGTGAGTAAAACACATTAAATGTTAGCTCACGGAATTCACCAAGTTACAAATACCTAGGTGTATGGGGAGAAAAGTTCAGGAACGCGCCACTGACTAGGCTTGAGCACTAACTTTCTGCACTAAAATAGCGCATTTTCATTATCAATGTTTTTTTCCGCCAACGCCACCGTCAGTGAATTTACAGACGGCAACTAAATTGGCCCGGGCGACTAAGGCAAAAAACTGGCACTTTGCCATACGTATCCTGCTTGGGTGGAGTTCTCTTTTCTTCCTGGGCAGTGATTCTGGTTGAGCAATGTCCTCCTTCTACATTCATTTGCTGGAAAAACCTATATAGGTCTAGTGCGAGCACGGTTTGGCCTGGAAGACGTAGGGACAGAGTGTTGATGTATAACAGTCTTCTATCAGACAACACTGGGACGAATAGGTTGGATTATGCCTACAACGCCCCAACGAACCTTAAAGAAATCGTCATGGTAGTGCCGAGGAGAGTTATTTAGAAGCAGATGCTGAGAAGTTGTAAGCAATTGCAGACCGTTTTCTTTTAGCTCAAAGTAAAAGCTAAAGCTCAAAGTAAATAATTATATTTTTAAATAGGAGACTTTAATAGTCACGTTGAAGCAAAGTCATTCGCATGCGCACAGATAGAAGGCTTCACAGAAAATATGCTTGTCGAATAGAATGGAATTCTCGGAATTGGCAAATCCAGAACTTAGTACATGCGTGCGATAGTTATGGCGCACACGAGCAGCGGAAAATGTGTTGGTTTTGTATGCAGACCACGACACACACATATGCGCGTTGTGTCCTTTATGACCATAACCATCGTTGGGGGACTCTAACTCATAATAACTAATAAGTAGCTAAAACCCAAAACATCGTAATACTTGCACACATATGAGCGGGGTGTACGCTATATATATATATATATATATATATATATATATATATATCTTAAAGAGTAGCCTTCATTGAGTTGTATTATGAATATATTTGTTTAGCTGTTGTTTAGTTTAAAACGTTTGGTGGGCGAGTGGTCTCCAAAAAACAGGGGCTCCGTAGCCAGGGGAAATTGTGGTTGCACACACGGTCACCATGGCGGGAAAGCTCTTTGCAAGCGTGGGCTGGTTGTGTGGAGCTCCAACCTACTAAAAACCAGTCATGTTCCTGACCCCCGACCTGACTGATATTGCTTCCACATCTCATCCAACAGTCAGTGGGGGGGTCTCTACTCCACTCCTGGCGATGTAAAACACATGAATAAATTGTAACTAAAATGCGCATAAAAAATCAAGTAATGGTACATATCTGCAGTGAGAGAGAGAGAGAGAGAGGGAAAGGAAAGCTTTCTTTATACTCTTAAGCTTCGACATGACAGTTTATAGTAGAACCCTATTTCGATTAAGGATCTACAAAATTTATATTAAAAGTATATACATATTTGTTTTTTAAATAATATAAACAAATATTTTTAGCAGCTAAGACCAGCCACGTCTTGAGGGGTCGCAATCTACAAAGAAGCTGTAGAAAACTTCAGGTTCCCGGATTGTGTAGCCAACGCCACAGCATTGGAAATGCTGCTGCATTTAGAAAACGAACATTATTCTCAAAGCACACAAATATAATTTAATAAAAACAGATATAAATAAGTATTTATATAATTACTGGAATCCGATATCGGCGGGGAAAAACGACTTAATCAAAAATCATTTTCCAATAAAATAATGAAAGTTTTTTATTCTATTGGAAAATGATTTTTGATTAAGTCGTTTTTGCCCGCCGATATCGGATTTTTGTCGTCGTTTTGGATTTGTCTTACGGAAGCAAACGGCTTTCTGTGTCGTGTGTTTCGCAAATAATAATAATAAACATTTTCGAACGCGTGTATCGGTCCAAATTGCCGAATGTTCGAATATAAATCAGCTTTAAAAAATGAGCTCCCTAGTCTGCGACCGTCGTTGTGAATCACATGGCTCAAAAGGGGGTACAGTGCGCACGGTTGTTGATCGAATCAAAACTACCAGAGAAATCGCGAGCCTAAGCTAGTCGCGTTAAGTTGTTTCACACGCGGTATGTTTAAGAACGTCCTCGTACTAGACGTACCATCAACGAGGCATTCTCTTAATGATTTAGTCAGTTTTGGACTGGAAACGTCAGTTCAAACGCCCAACGCACGTGCATTGGGCGCATCAGCGACGTGCACGTACATTGGGCGCATCAGCGACGTGCGTCGGACCCCACAATGCAGCGCGCAGACGTAAGCTGGACGCGTGAATGACAGTCGTATTGAGCTGGCGCCCGCCAGTAGTGTAGGCATCTCGCTGCTTTGTATACCAAATGCTAGACACTCGCCTCTTTGATAGGGGCCACTGCAGCTTCTCGGCAAAGTTGCGAGAGTTGGGAGCGCGCTATAGGGCTGCGGTTTTGACTTCTGGGGTCGGACTAACGACTTTGTTGCTCTTAGCGAAAACTCCAGAATGGCGGCGAGAATGAATGCTTAATCGTGGGGACCGTGGGATCCGGTAAAACGTACAACGAGACAACAATCTCTGAACTTCGCTGCATTGCCAAGCGCATGTTGTAGCCCCCAGTGCTGCTACCTAGAAAGCCCCACTCCTTTACGTGGCTCAGCAGCGGAGAGAACAAGGCATGCAGAGGGCTCTTACTGCAATCGTCGTCCAGTCTACCCACGATGGAGTTCTCGAACTCTGTTTCCCGCATCCCGGTTGCAGGCGATCCATTATCTCACCCACTCTCGCCTTGTCCGGGCAAACATCGGTCAGAGTTAGGGTGGGGGAAAGTCGAACATACGCCGTAACGGTGAAGACTCTCAAGACGCATTTGCCCGACAACGCCTTGGGGCGCAGCTGACTTAAGATTGGCAGACAGCCGGGCTGGCGGGGCCTTGCGAAGGGTAGCCCTCCGAGGCATCAAATCCCTCTGTGGATCCAAGAAATCGAGGCGATCACAGCGAGCGAGCCGCGCCAAGAACGCGTAGGCACACACAGTCGTACTCAGTGATCAGAGTCCCCACCTCTCTGGTCAAATGGCTTTCGCCGCAGCAAACCAGGCCTGGGGTCTGGATGCGCCCCCAACGTATTTAAATTACCAGGGACCGGCCCATATTGCCGACTTCTGCGTGGCTTAGACAGTGACTACCCGCCTCTGTTGCCGATGCGGATCACCGGAGCATGTCGTCGTGACTTGCATGGCCGAGACCTCCCACTCCCACTGCATAGCGTCGGAGGCCTCGGGCCATTCAGCAGATGGTATGGCATGCCCATCCTATAGGACAAACCTACAAGGGCCGGGAGAACGGAAAAGGATCGGATATAGGCCCGCCGAACAACGCAGCCACCTGCATCGGCGCGGGACGCACAATCTACAGAGACACTGCCTCCTCCAGCACAGCTAAGCCAGCGACACTCCCGCCGTAAGACCATAACCCAGTCGGTGGACGACGGCGGCGCCGACTGGCACCATATAGGTTCAGTTTTTCCCAACAGTGATCAAAGTTCTGGTAATTAATCTAACTCGTTGCAGAACTGCGCATGATCTGCTGGAATAGTTCGTTGTACGACACCCAGTGACTTTTTGCATTATTTCAGAGCAAAATGTTGCTCTCTCGAGGACTCTGATCAACGCATGGACAGACCGCTCATGCGACGTTGCCATTTAGTGGCCTGGACAGGATACTCCATAGAGGGCCATAACCAGGGGAAGGGTCTTTCATGTGCCTACCTGCCGGATCTCAATATTCCAATATACAATTGATACTTCACCCCAAAAAGGATACTGAACGATTTTAACACGTTTTTAGATTACATTAAAACACCATTTAACTCTTATCGTTAGGCTGGCCACTCATTAACGGTCGCAAGTGACTTCAACGCATTTCATGTCGCGTGGGGCAGCCGCCGCATTACGAATCGGGGACTGGTTCAACCGGACTGGCTGTTGGGCCGGGCTTTGGCACTTGCCGACAACAGCGATGCGCCGACGTTCGAGGCCTCGCGGCCAGAAATCTTTCTCTATCTTGACGTTAACGGATTCGGTGGCGATGACCTGCATTCAGGACTGGACGCTACCGGATACGAAGAAAAGTCTCAGCGACCACCGCTACGTCACCTTCCAGATAACTCCGTGTAACAGACATCACCGGCGCCAGCCTGACCGCCAATTATGCGACACATCAATGAGGAATTAATTGCATACGCCTTCAAGGTAGGCTCACTCGCTTCGGCGACGCCCCCCCGCAGACGAGACGTATCGTAGTAGTATATAGTATATAACGGCGATCATAACAATGGCATCTAGGCGGCCGACGGTCTGGTTGGACTAGGAGGTCTAAGAACAACTTACGCCAAACACTCGTGAAGCCCAGAAACCGGGGCAGCGCGGACTGCGTACCCGCAAACAGCATCGTAACGCGGGTTAGCGCTCAGTTGCGGTTGGCGAGATGCCGTCAACGAGGACATATGACTGCCAGTTAGCCGACGCAATCGGCTGCATTGATCACTTTTTTTGTTTCGTTCTGGGAGTGCACATGCGCCACTAGCAGCCTGCGTGACTAGTGTGAGACTCGCAAACCCACTAAACCGGACTCGGTATTACTTTGGCATTACTTCGAAGCCGTGGGAGAGGCGTCTCTGCCGTTCTCCTTCAATCAGCTCTATCCCTGACTATCATCCCGCATGTGCATTGATCACCTACAACAGCAGTACTGCACCTAGCGACGGCTGACTAGCAGAGCGAAGGCCGTTATTTGGAAACACGTGTGGGGCCTGCCGTACAGAAAGGTGAAAAGAAAGCCCCGTAAGCCACCCTCCGTTCCCTATAGAACAGGTGTCACCGCCTTCTTCCCTCACCAGGTCCCCCTGAACATCGAGGTAGACTTTGCCTAAACCCCGGAGGTGGCCCCTGAAGAGGTTGTACGCAACGCGGAACGCCTTGCAAGAGGAAAGGCACCTGAGAACGGTGTTCCTCTTGGAGTCATAAAAACCCTGGCGCAGAACTATCCGAAAACTCATGCTTAGCTCTTTACACGCCTACTTCGGGATGGTCTTTCGCCACCTGCTCGCTCACCTGACTCTCACACTAAAACCAAATATCATCGTCTCATCGCCCCGTATGTCTGCTCAACATCATAAGAAAGCTGTTATTAAGAAGCACATTGATAAGGAGCCAATTGTTACATCTCACATATAAGCAAATAAAGCTGTAAATAAAAAAAAGAAAAATAAAGCTCTATGAGAATATGCTAGTCATACATCTATACGGGGAGATTGAGGAGAAGACCGCGCTGTCACATCCAATAAAGCTTTCTCAAGGGCAGATTGACCCTTGACGCTGTTAAAATATGTGATCCAAATAGCCTGCACGAAACAGCAATGGACACTTAAGATGTGCAACAATGGAATTAGTAAATTATATGTACCTCAAAAACCTTGCGTATATGTGTTTTCTGATAGAGTCCACTACACCAAAGAATATGACTGGAGAGGAGTCTATAAATATCCATCCCTATCCAGCTACGTAGACTCTACAGTGCTCTCGGAATAGTCTTTGGGTTGTCGAAAATGGCCTGGATTCAATAAACAGTAGCCAGAGCTCCTCGGTATCAACGAGTGCTAAGCGAAAGAGCAATCATTTGCACTGGAGACCCGACAAAGGTGTTGAGCTATGTGGTAGGTCTATTAGAATTATTACCTACGACTCACTTTCGTCCATAAAACATGAGGATAGAACGTTTGCAACGGATGATATTGAGAAGGCAGATGTTTGTGTTCAAGAA
This sequence comes from Dermanyssus gallinae, assembly GCA_003439945.1. Classification (NCBI taxonomy): domain Eukaryota; kingdom Metazoa; phylum Arthropoda; class Arachnida; order Mesostigmata; family Dermanyssidae; genus Dermanyssus; species Dermanyssus gallinae. The sequence goes on along the minus strand of QVRM01007094.1, from coordinate 844,148 downwards.
ACTAGATTATTCAATATACGAGCTTCTATGTCGCAGTTTTCGCTGATCATTGGAAGATGGAGCAGCACCGGGGCTGTTTAACACCGCTACTAGTATAATACATCCAATGAAGCCGGTGCAGCCAATAAACGCCTCGTGTCGCTAATAGTGATAGCCAGCTAACGTATAGAAAGCGTCATTGCGACAGCCATTGATGCAAACGCTAATCGCCGAGGTCTAACATCAAAAGCCAAGTTTGCCTATCGCAAAGGTTTCAACACGACGCTGCGGCTCCCGGAAACTCAAATGAATTGGGCGACAATGTGTGCCGACTCGGAATGGTTCGACGGTGTCTATTTTGATTTGAAGTCAGCATTCGAATCAGTCACGCACTTTAAACTGCTCTTTAAATTACACCAAACTTCGGAACCAGAGAATGCATAATACACTGGCTAGCTGCGTTTCTTTAAGATAAAACTTTCCGGGGGTTAACGAATAGTATTCAACGGTATCATCCGGCTCTCCGCAAAGAATGATCCGCGGACTGCTGATGTATATTCTGTATACTGACTCACTCGCATATACTATATTAATTATGACGTTTATTATCACCTTTCTTAAGTACATTGTAAAACGTGTTATAGTATACACATGCCTGTTCCGTATTCAAATAAACATCAAAGACAATCTCCTTTCCGAAGTACTCATGATAAAATAATACGCTATTGAGACCGTTCCATTAGAGCAAGACTCCCTAACGAAGTCACTTATGGACACGACGCTGCGTGGTACCTGGCGCAAAAGTTCCCGCACCTACTGCAAATACAGGTATCACACGGGACATGAAAACCTAATGTTCTGCAGAGAATGTGGTGATACCCATGAACCGCAAAACGTGTTACTATATGCCTATTGCCTTGTTAAGTCCCTTCCATGCGTCGTTGGTGCACCCGTATCATAGAATTCAGGGTCGATTTCTGCCATCTTCCGCTCCCATAAGCTAATGAACTCTAAGTAAGCTGGAGTAGTCGGAAGGTCGAAACGCAGTTTAAGATCTTCTATAGATAGCGGCGTGCCACCCAAGAGATAAACTAATCTGTTTTGTGTTGAGCGGTGCAGCCTCATAACACGTTTGAGAAATGCTGGCTTTATACGATCGAGCACCTCAAGCTGCGACGCCGAAAGGTACTTCCAGATTACTCGAATTCTGTATGCAGCAACAGGTGCAACCTTCATCTCGAACAAGGCCACTGCTGACTGTAGCGATAGCTTTGATGGCGTCTGCACCCCTACACTCGCAACCAAGGCTCGCCCGACCCTGTCCTTAAGGTGCTCTTTAAAGCATCGGCCACTGGTAGGTAGTACCACCCCAAAGTACTTGAAGCTATTCACATACTCAAGGGTCGTTGGCCCTATACGAAGTGGATCGGATTCGGCTAGTCGCACCCCCGGCGAAATTTCATAGCTTCAGTTTTATCAAGGTTGATTGTCAGGCCGGTATCTTGTACGTACGCGGAGAGTCTTGCTAATGCCTGTTGGACATGAAAACGACTTCTTCCGAAAATAAGAAGGTCATCTGCATACAGCAACGCTTTGACGTGAGAAATAGGTCCTTGAGCTCGGAATGGCAAGTCATTCAGCAGCAGGGAGAACAGCAGAGGACTCAGATTATCGCCCTGCGCGACACCGGTCGTTTGGGCAAACGGCGAGAGCTGGGACACCCCGTCATCAGCATATATTATATATATCCATGAAGAGTTAAAGCTGAAGTACGCAGTAAGTATACGCAGATTATGCAACACTTAACCGTCGATCACGCATATAGAGGATTGATGCTGTCTTCGGACGCCGTTGGACGCTCCCAAAGCTTGGGTAGACGCCCTTGATTTGGACTTGTCCATCCATAAATGTGTAGTTCTGCATTTCGGACATAAAAATGCAAGACACCCTCACAATATCGGGTGTCATGAGTTGAGCATACTTCAACTTGTAAGAAACCTCCGAGTCCTCACGAGTAACAAGTTAAGGTACTTCGAACACATATTCGATGTTGTCATGAGGACCTCTCAACGTGCATACTGGATCTTCCGATCATTCGCTTTACGCTTTCCCAACCTGTACGTCCACTTATACTATATACGTACCTCAACCACTGACATATGCAGCACCATCCTAGTCTCCGGATCTTGTTAAGCACAAAGCTTGCCTAGAACGAGTAGAAGCCCACGAGACGGGTTGCATCTCGCTGCCGTGTTAACTGGTGTCATGTGGGCAATCCCCATATAATTGACATGCTTAAGAAACTAAATCAGAGGATGCAGCTCCAGCCGAAGCAAAGCCTGCGCCTATTCAAAAAGATGGTCGTGGAAAAGCAAACGACAACTAGGCCAGCAACATGATTTATACGTTCATCGCACTGCATCAGCGACCTATACCTATGGAGGACCCCTAGGCATACTCACGAGTGTTGGGGGACGCCAAGCACACCCTGTTGAACATGCAGCATTTAACTACGTATTGTCCGCATTACATACATGCATATGAACAAAATGTTTATTTTTTCTTTGCCTTGAATAAAGCGTTTTAGTCTAATTATATTTTACTCACCCTGCTTGAGCAAATTGGTTGGAAATAATTGACACGCTTGAACAGAGAAGCACATCCTCCGGCACGCAACGGGTTCTTGCCTCGTATCTCGACACGCGCTAGCTTTCGACAAATATTGAGGCCCACCCCGCCACGGTGGGCGTCCTGCGGGGCTCTGTGCTTGGGTCGGTCCTGAACAGAGGATACGACTGGGTCCTGAGGTAAGACGACCTGCCGCGTGGAGTGAACATAAGACCTCGGAAGACCAAGGGCGCTTACCTAACAGCCTACCAGCGTACTAGACAAACATCCTTGGATCTTGCACTGCATCGGCTGACTATTACACGAAACTCAAAGTATAAGGTTCCACTGGACATAAACCTCACAGGTTTGCGACATATCCGGCGCATTATCCAGAAGATCATGAAGGTCTCCGCCAACCTGGCACGCATTCTCTCTCGCAAAGGGGGCGCAATGCACGCCAAGCGATTTTTTTCTGGCGGCTGTGGTAGAGGTACTTGCAGATTTAGGAGAGAATCGCAGCATTAGGCTCCTTTCTCCTGGTCTCGCGGTAGTAGTTCGCAATTTTGAACCAAGAGAGTGCCGGAGAGGTGGTTTATGGGAGTAGCACGCGCTGGTTGGATCCAGTCATATACCCTGACTACCGTCCCCTGACGTTTAGTTCCACACTACCGGCCACTAACATTTTAACCTTCTAAAAAAGCAATTGAACCAGACGAGTAACATGAAGTAGCAAGCGTGACTGAGGCCGGGATCGATCAGATGAGCGGCAAATGGCTTCACGTCATTCCTTCGTCTCAGCTGGGGACTCCACATCGTCTCCGGTCAGCGCTTGGCGGTACCGCTGTCTTGTGTTCATCGTGTGCTCGTCATACCAGCCTGTATGATCTCCTTGCAGAGACCCACAAGCTAGCTAAATATGGCGAACTGAAATAAAACTTTGCCGTCTAACCGATTTAAGGACGATAGCATATTAGTAAACCGCGGATTACAAAATACATTTTAACCGAGATTTTCTTCAAATACTTTACTTATGTGTAAACTGATAAAAACAATGTGCATGTTGGGGTACATTGTGGCGTACTCGGGGGCCTACCCTTGTCGGTTCCAGTGCGTGCGATGTTGCCAAGTTTTTAGGTGCAAATTTACATTTGGGGACGGATCTAATTAGTACTTTTATTCCTCTTGATTTCCTATTTACCATTTAACCTTTCTAACGGGCGGGAAAATTAAGTTGTTCGTACTATTGTTAAGCCGGGTGCTATCTGTATATAACACACTAACAAGTTAAGTAATTGTCCTGCAAAAATAAATATAAAATGTTTCCTTGTGATCGCGACGCCCGTGGCGGGGACGTCTACGTTGTCATTAGAAACAACTTAGAATGTTTCGAGGTTACCGTTGGAACTAACACAGAAGCGGTAAATGTAAACATAGACCAAAACGCCGACCATAATCGGCTCGTATGCGTTTATACCTAAATTTCTCCAACCCTGACCGAACGTAATAACCCATCATCGTTTTAGAAGGTTTAGGATATTTTCACTTAGTAAGCATAGATTAAGCAAACCAAGTACTACTAGATTTGGACTCTTTGAAGGTATGCTTTTGATCTGCTTCTACTATATAGCCCACTAATTATTATGGCCTAAACGCTTTAATGTATACTAATACTTTGGATTACAACGCAGTTAGAAGTGGACACAACTGTTGTAATGACGATTATTCAATTCCACTATACTCGGAATACTGCAGAGAACGCTATTTCCTACAGAGGCATCGTATATCACCGTAATGTCTTAGTAGTGTAATTAGCAAACGCGATATTAAGACATTAATATTGGCAGTCGGACCCTTCCGTTGGAGCAATTCGGCTTCCGGAATGGTCGGAAAGCGCATAATCCTGTCTCTCAGTCAGAGATAGAACGAGCTGTGGCAAGAACGCGGAAGTCTTTTAGATGCAGTCGTTACATATTGCGTCAAAGCCTTCGACAAAGCACCTCGAGATCTCCTGGTTGAAGTGATTCCGACACGCAGGGGCTAGTGACTCTCTTCTGAGCGTATTTTCAAGCTTCCTTGATGAGGACACTTTACTGGAACAGGGTGAGCAGGAAGTGTTGCGGGTCAGGCAAAATGTGGGAACCTTGCAAGGAGACGCACTAAGCGGCGTCTTCTTCACTCTTCTGCTTGCTAATTCTGTCGACTATATTCGACAGGGGTTCCAGAAGGCATGTGATGTACACAGATGACATAGTGGTCGCTCATCACGACCTGGGTGCCATCAAGCGCACAGCCCTAGTCTCTCTCTATAGAGAGGACGGCGATTGTCCGTCCCGACAGCAGTGGCACTCTTCCACCTCAAGATGTCCTAAAGCTGATATATGGTCCTAACAGAGTATGGGAACATTCCACTCGGGCAAACTTTGGTTTGCTTGAAAGGTGTTTTACAATGTACATGAAGCGGGCACTTTGCCTGCCAATGCGGGCAAGGAGCCGCTTTGTGTACCTGCTGTCAGGCTGTGCACCGGTTGTTGAGAAAATTCGACTGAGCTTTTAGACGCTGCGCACAGTACCATACCGAAAGTTCGGAATGGGAAAATAAAGTTAAACAAGTCCGACGAGAGGTTGGAGACCTGTATATTTTCAGTGCCTCTCATCTCTGGTTTGGTCTTACATATGAGAATCGCCACGTCTATACCAGATACGTAGTTCATGGCTATCATTACCTGGTCTGTTCGAATACGAACTTCCACGAGGAGTACGCGGAGTGCGCTGTTGACTGTGCTCACAAGCGAGTACAAGCTGTCATGCGTCTGCCTGCTTGGCCCTAGCTAAGAAATTACTGGCAACAGTATAAGTGTTAATGTCATATACATACTCAATATGAATGAAATAAATGTGATAATCAATATTGGCGGTAGTCACAAAGCAGCCGCGCTCAATGATTTTTTAATATCGACAACTAGAGACGTGTGGTTCAAACGCAAGTTACCTGCATAGTCTTAGAAAAATGGATGGTGCTCTATACTTATATCTTTATTTTCCAAAAGCCTACTAGCTACAGAGCAATATGGGTTTATAGAATGAGGTCAACGGTCGGACTATAGACGCCGCTCGGCACAGATTCATTGTGTATATCACTGTCTCGGCGCAAAGGTTCAACAAGTTGATATGACTCATGATTGGAATATGATTTTAACTCATATTGCGAGTTTTCATTGTGTTTACTTTGATTTTGCTAAGACCTTCGATATAGTAAACCCTTCGAGGCAATCATCATGCCCCAGAGCAGTCGCCTAGACTCGTTGTTACTTTCTATTTATATTCCAAATATTAAAGCGCTGTCAGATACAAACTTTATATCGATGACTTAAGGGCGTATGGTTCTACAACTACCTAGGTTAAGGGCGTATGGTTCTACAACTACCTAGGTTAAACAACTGAAACTATAAATCGATCTCGTCTGAAGAAATCAAATGTTCAGTTAATTATTTATAATAGTCTTGTGCTTTCTTAGCGCATTTACTATTGAGAAGTTCATGGATCATATCTTAAAACATATTGATGCTCTACAGAGCATTCAGTCGAAATATACCTGTTTTATGATGTTTTTATATTTCTAATAATATGTATTTCTATTAAATGTAATAGTGTGATGGATAAAATAGAATTGACATTATTGCCAATCTTTATGCACATACTAATGTTTTCTGTTAAAGCGCATGCATAAAGCGGTCTGGGGGTCCTGTACATATAGACTAGACAAGATGCAACAACTTAAAAGGTCGACACAGCAAATGCTTTACTAACCACCAGATAGCCCTTTCGTGAAGCTGTGTGCGCCCGTCTGCTACCCAGCTCTTTGTTTATTTTGCTAAGAATTCATTTGCGTCAGTGGTCTAAGACGGACCCAAGTTCTCTGCACAGTCCAAGCTACAGTCGCCTGACCACACGGCGGCGGAGAAAGTGACAAAAACTGAGGCGTATCACCTGCGTCGGTAAAATTCGGTTGCATTGCTGCACCTATTACTGTGAAAGCTCTTCTGAAATCAGTATAGATCATTGCCGACCTTATTGGGAGCTTTATCGAAAAGGCTATTGCGGTATCATTCCCAAATATAGCTCTCAAGACATCGGCGTCTATAAGTGCAAAAGATCCGCAGAGTTATTTAGTAATCCGTAGTCAGTTTAAAGAAACTATTAGGATAGCGCCCCGAATCCTAAAGACGAATGCTAACAATCCTGTCCACACAAATTCCGAATTTGCGCCGCCCTTTGCTATTGCGGGGGCTGCGAACATGAACTCACTCACGCGAATGTGCTGCAAGCTGTAGTCAGTATCTCGCGGCAAAAGGGGTAGGTCTAAGAGTTGGGTGTTGGGGAAAGACCGCTTCGATAGCTTCCTGCGCCTTTTCCGGCGTAATCTCTACCCTGCGCTCGAAGGGGCACTCCCATCCATCTTGTAGGGGCGGCCCCGGAGGTCGTTTTCCAGCTTTTCAATTAAAAAAAGACTCACCCGTGTAAGGAAAGACAATGAATGAATGAATGAATGAATTGCCTACTGTTAACAGACATTGATGTTTCATTGCTAATGTTATGGAGCAGCACTGATGGTAAACTCTAGGGCATGTTAAGATAATTTTCTAGAAGATCGACCTAAACACGTCTTACTGGTAGGACAATCAGCTACTCATAGATGTCACGCAAAGCAGAGCTAGTGAGATAAGGTACCCTAACGACAATGAATTTCGTAAGGAAACAGAAACCATGCCCTTAAACAACTACTTGTACAACCGCGCGTTACCAATTTAAATTATTTGAGTTAGACTAGAACGTCCTCAGGTGAATATATATATATATATATATATATATACAATTTCATATTATAGCATATACTTGATGTAGCTCCTGAAGAGCGTGTTTGGTACTCCGGATTACAGTCTCATTTGATTAGCTAGTACAGGCTGCGGAGCAGTTAGTATGTTTAGGAAAAAGAAGTGCTTTGTACAGGCGAATATAAAATCCAGGCGTGGTTAGGAAAAAACACGAAAAATAGTATAAACAATATGCAATAAAGCGTATACGACATAAATTGTGAACTTGGTATCTAAGGTTTACTTGGTAAGAATGTTCACTTGTGTATTGGTTTTTCCGACCTAATTTGCAGCATACTTTTGTTTTCACGCACGCCTCCAGTGTAGGAGTAGTTAACGTGTTAACTGTTTTCCATTTTAAAATGTTTGCATAATACACCTACAAACGTACATTTAACTATTATTATTATTATTATTATTTTTATTACTATTATTTGTTGCGGCCTGGGTCGAAGCAGTTGGAGGGAGTTGGAGGGCAGAGCCGGGGCGTTGTCTGCCCTTTACTGGAGCAAGCCGGACGACGGCCGTGGCAGTACGGCGGGCGGTAGCTGTTTTCACTGTCTGTTGTCACCAGCTACTCTGCAAATGCACGCGTGTTTTTCCTCTGTTCTTCTCTGGCTGTCGCCGCTTGCCTCAAGGGCATCCTAGATCACACTCTGTGGGCTATCGTCAATTGAGCTTGATTGATTTCCCACTGTTCTTGCTGGCTAATGTATCGCCGTCGGTCTCTCCCGCCCTACCACTCTCTGCTTTCATCGTCTGCCTTCATAAGTCACTAGCTATTTTTCTCACATGATTCCTAACCAAAGCAACCTGATCAGCTGCATGGTCGGTTCTGTCCAGTACGTATTAACCATATTAGTAGCAATAATAGCAGCCGTGTTAGCCACTCTTACTGAGATGGCCATCGTATCGGAGACTCTACGGCAACTGCTGTCGCTAGATGGTGTGTGTGTGTGCTTCAATTACCGTTGATATGCAATGGACGTAACCGCTCGTGTATATACGTATGCATCGCGTATACACGTGGCGCTATAAACAAATTCTATATAAATATATATATTTTTTCCTCATATAATAAGTTTATATTATTTTAGCAACCTTGATGTATAATAAATAATATAGGTGCCTGAATATGAAAGACCTGCACTAAATTCTACAAAACTGCAAATTGCTGTATTACCCTCTTATATGGGAACGACACAAAGCAGACCTTTCAGCTTACTTGAGGTATGCAAAAGCATTTTTAAAAAGACTTCACTTAAAGTGCGACCGATGTACAGATTGTCCCCGCTTGTTTACCTCTAAATGGGTCAAAATATAAATGCCTTGGCGCATGCCCAGTGGGCCGACATTTGTCATCACTTCTTTGACATAAAGTTAAAGAGTTAAAGTAGCAGCTTCGCAGGGACTTTTAAAGCAGTCGCGTGCACAGATTAAGCAACCTTTTTGACTGTATGTACTAAAAAATGAGTTACTCAAACCACGTTGCAAAATTCGTTACGTGCGTTTGTCTGAAATTTGGAGGTGAGCCGCACGTGGAGCCTTGTTACGTTATTCGGCAAATATAAGGAAGATACGTTTGGCGGATGACTTCTACTTATTCTATAGGTATTAGATATTTGTGTGCCTTTTTGCATTAACTCGTTTCCCAAAAAGGATTTTGTGTAAATAGCTGCAAAACAACAAACCATTTATAAGCTGTGATGGCTGCTACAGGATGTCCCAACAAGAGCGGAAAACTCAATTCCAAATAAAATTGTAATATCGATATTTTGATTTATTTGAAGGGCAGACAAGTGGGAATTACGTATAGAACAACAGCTCTCAAAAATAGCCTGCTCTGCGTTGCTGGCACGTTTGCGTTCGTTTAACCAACTTTCCATTCAAAATGTGGCTTTTTCCTTGCGGCAAATTCTGGTCGTCCAAATGTGATGTTACACGACCAAGAAGGTCTCGAGCGATGGTTTCATGTGAGTGTGGCAAGTGGAACTGTCCTATTAGAGCAACCTTTGAAATTAATACCATTTAATTGAGGGACAATTCATTAGGTTATCATTATCAGATACCGCTTACCGTTAATTAAAAGCTTGCCCATATCCGACAGCGTCTTCGCCGGGAACTCCAATATGTCTCCAACCCGCAAAGTCCGCACTAAACTATGCCACGTTTGGGATGCATTTTCTTCTCATGAGACTCATGTTGGTGTTTGTCTCTCCAAATGCAAATTGCTTCTGTAATATTTATTAAAATGACATTTAAGTGTTACAGCGAGATGTAAATAACTATCAACACTAGGGCTTGTGGGGAGCGCTACCAGTCGAGCTTATCCTCAAGGCAGCCCCTCATTGTGCCCATTATTGCTGCCGCATTGCCGCGTTGAACTGCCAGCGATAGTCGCTGAAGTAGAAACTCAAGTGCTCTTTTTTCCCCTGTCGCCAGTTCAATTTGTTTGCCAATCTTCTGTAAAAGCGACCATGCCTCAGGGCCGGGCCCCCCGAGTGTCTCGAATACTAGCGGCACGAAAATGCACTCGTTGGCGAGCTGGGCATATTTGTTGGTCTTTAGACGCTCAGCCTTGCGTGCTGCGGAGCCAGCGGAAGATGCACTGGCCTCCAGGTTCGACGGGGCGAGCGTGTCGGTGATAGTCGCATCCCAGACAAGCGCCTTTCCCCTTTTAAAGGGGATAAGGGTGAGACCGTCTGGTCTCTTTCCATCGCTTCTCAGGAGGCCGGCGGGCTCTCGGATGCACGGTATTAGAGCGGATCTGAAAGCCCTGGCTGTAATCTCATTAACCTCGCTATGACGGCTTTGGCGTCCTTCGCTTCTACTGCAGGACAACCCGTGAGTCCCCCAGATGTCTACCTGTGTTCCACACGGACACCGGTGTTCCTCGGTTAGCCTTGTCCCCAACCTCAAACCAATGCACAGACGAAAGCCTTCGTGATCTAGTAAAGTGCCTAGGTTTGAGGAGGGGATGGCTTGGAGCCATTTGCTAGCTCCTTTCTGGACGACCGCACGTAGTCGGGCTTTGTCTGCCGTGGCTAGTGCGTCCGAGAGCAAGCGCTGGTACTTCATGGAGACGATGAGGTCGTCATAGGACCTCTGCAGGTGTTTGTTTGTCTCCGGGAGTAGGTCTGCGAGGTTCTGCGAGTTCTATTCGTTTGCTTGTTTGCGATGCCATCAACATCAAAATTTATCTCGTCACTGAAGACGATTTTGTTGGAAAACTCACCATTTGTTTGTTGTTCAATTATCAACTTGACAAGCTGTTTTAGCTGTTCATGGTTTGTAGGCTAAAACTGTTGCGTTTGCTGGACTTTGGAGGTATAAATATGTTTTATGAGTATACGCTCCATAGTGCGTCTTAAAATGCTGCATTATTGAGCACGATGCCGAGTTCCCGGACACGCGGCTACATTCTGGCAAGCAGCCGTGATGTTTTCAGCTTACTGACTTGGGCGAACATGTGTCCATGTGTTGACATCAGTTATCGACCCAGTCCCCTCGAATGTTTTGATTGCGTTTTGCAGCTGATGCACATGAAACATTTTCTCTACGAAATATTAGACCCAATTTATTAGCTGCTAATTCCTAATTAATTAAACTTCCACGAGAAGAATGCGTTGTTGTCGAATAGCAATATGTTTTTAATAATTACGGACTGTCTACTATCAAACGGCTAAGTATTTGGCTGTCAAAGCACAACAGCATAAAAGTAAATAAAGAATAAAATACATTTATTAACCGCTATACAAAAGCCACATCACTGCGAACCTTGATTATAGTCACCACGTCATTAAGCTAGTTCATACAGCCTCACCTCCATTTGCCAAACAATGTTTCGTTGCTTGCCATAAATTACTCTCACACTTGTGTAACTTATTCTAGCTCCCCGTGTTGGGGGTCGTAGCTAATTAAATACAAAACAAAATGTGCTCAGAACCAGCTAAGATATCCGAATTTTCTTGAGCACTCCTTGGTGTCAGAATAAATAGGCTTAGAACATTTATGAGATTGACAGAAACTTACGCTCTGTTCGGTTCAAAATTAAATGGCAAACGAAGGCTACTTGTTCAGGAAATCCTGTCGTGCAACATAGGCGAGTGACTCAACGGGCAAACTAAAAGTATTGCTCGTCAGACAGATTTAGAGGTCCACAAGTAATAGGCTGATGAATACTGCACAATTGAACAGCTCGGGGTTTTTCCTTTTCTTCTTTCATAAGCAGCCATGCATACAGAATTTCAGCCTCGACACGGCAAGAATGCATTAACACGACGATCATCTATTGGTGCCAATAACAGGTACAACGATTCTAATGACGCAAAGCAAAACAACAATAGCAACAGAAATATCAGAAAATACATTAGCCGTTTTTACAGCCACAGTTGCAACAAAATTGCCGACGCAAACAAATAACGAACGCAATACCAACAACAATAACAAACATCACAACAACGTAAAGCAACATCACTAATAACCATAACAGCATTAGCTGCAGCAGCAGCAACAACAACAACAAGAGCAGCAACAAACGTAGTGGTGGGGCGGCAATAATGTTAACACCGATGTTGCCTTACCCGTGATAAATGTTTGCATTTATTGTATTTCTTCCTAGATCTGCAAATTTGAATGCTGCTTCAAAGGAAAGTGTCGCGCCGAACCCGCGGCTCTGGATGCCGCAGCGTTGTTGTTGGTATTGTTGTTGTTATTGTTGTTGTTGCTGTTGTTGTTATTGTTGTTGTTGCAGTTGTTGTTGCTGTTGCTGTTGTTATTGTTGTTGCTGTTTTTGCTGTTGTTGTTGTTGCTGTTTTTGCTTGTTGTTGTTGCTGCTGTTGTTGCAGTTGTTGGTGGTGTTGTTGCTGCTGTTGTTGCAGTTGTTGTTGTTGCAGTTGTTGCTGTTGCTGTTGTTGTTGCAGTTGTTGCTGTTGCTGTTGTTGTTGTTGTTGTTGCAGTTGTTGCAGTTGTTGTTGTTGGTGTCGTTGTTGTCGTTGACGCAGCCATAGTCAGGCGCGGCTAATCACAGCAGCACCATCAACACGGGCGGTGGAGGCAGCAGAAGTAGCAGCGGCCGGAGCGGCAACGACTGGTCATGGCATGGTCAGCCGAGAGGTTGTCCGTCCAGCTATGGCTAACTAGCTGGTGCGCTCTGCAGGCAAGAACGCCCGCAGCGCCACCACGCGCGTCCGCCGGTGTGTCGTCGCCGTGATCGTCGCCGCTATATAAAGGAGTTGATCAAATGGACGGGGGCAATCTGAAACAATCACTGCTTGTTGTGTTGTTTGTCTCTCCGCCAACGCCAAAACCAACAATCACTGCGATTACTAACTACGGCTGATCGTTTTACTGCTGCTGCTGCTAACACTGCGACAACGTAAACGTAAGTGTTACCTAACCCCCGAATTGTTTCAAACGCCGGAACCATATGTGGGTCACTCATGTTCTTAGGAAAAGTATATGAACACCCTATATATATATATATATATAGCAATCATTTGCACCTAGAGCCGAAGTTGTGCCAAGTAGAGTATAATGATAGCTTAAATGTTATAATTATACTCATTTTGAGGAAAATACACACTATTCGATTGAGCACATATTATCATTACTTGGAAGCGCGACATTAGCTGTCCCCTGTTATTACTCAAGCATATACGTGCGCTCAGGCGAAGGATTATACAGAACCGTGGAGATGCAGTTCAATCGTGCATGCATCAGAAAAATAATGTCGCAGTACTACCGGCATGCATAGGATCAGAAATGACCCACAACGGTGGCACCGTTCTCTTGTGGGCTGCAGCCAGCCATTTGCTGGTAAGCAGTTGAGCTGCCCACTTCTATCTAGATTATTTGCATTAGCAGTTACCCCGGCGACCGAACTTAAAGCATGTAAAATGCAGAATGTTATCGCCGATCAGAAATAGCTTTAGCTTATGTAGCTATACATATTTTCAAAAAAACGCGGCATATTTACATAGCTGAGGGAGAAAATGGTCTTACGGCATAATATTGTTAGTGTTATCAAGTGCGACCCCATAAGTGCCCAAGTAGTGAAGATAGGTCATTATTTTAGAGAAACACGGTTTCACCAAATAGCGTTGCTTATAGCGGAACTCCCAAACGTGCACTTAGGTGGATATCTATGCATATATATATATATATATATATATATATATATATATATATATATATATATATATATATATGCTACAACATTCAACGCGAACTAGTAGTAAATGAATACACACCGAACAAAACGATTAGATTCGGGTTTGCTTTGTTTTACCATCATACGCATGACTTTTTCTACTACGCGTATGCATAAAAACGCCCAACCATGTCTAAGTGATCTCGTTTGCTTAGCTCGTGCGTGCCACTGAGATACGGATAAGGTACGGCGTCGGGTCAAGAATTCCAATTTGAGTGAACAGATCAAGTGAAGTGAGCCGTTTGACAAAGCAAGTGCTGCTGCCAAGCTGTTTAATGACGATGTCGGAACGGATAAAATCATTTCGAATGCGCAGTCTAGCTCTGTTTAGACCGTCGTCGACGGTCCACCGCGTCTCATCTTTGTTGTCGTCGTTACCACTGACTGGTAGGCTTCATTACGCTTGTTTGCCTGTTTGTTTGACCAGCCTCGGCTCTACAGCCTGGCCACAAACAGAGCCTCTACGAGCCATACTCATCCTCTGCCCCGCTGCATCTACTCAGATATTGGCGCGCGGTTGTCCTATCTCTCGACATTTGAGCCATACATATACAGATATGTTCATATGTATATATATATATATATATATATATATATATATATATATATATATTGTCTGTTATATAAGTATATAAGTGGTCTTGAAGTTGTCTCGGCTTTTGGCACACATGTATCGGCAGGAATACATGTATATATATATATATATATATATATATATATATATATATATATATATATATATATATATATATATATATATATATATATAGTTATCGGCGTACATATCGGTGAATCTGATAATATCTTAAACAGCGTATAACTTTTGTGGCACTGAGGCACATATTAAAAAAATATGGCGAGAAAAAAACTCTGGAAATGGTTTGAAAAACAGCAAAGGTGAACTGTTTGTATCTACGAGGATGAAACGGCACCAGCCGCCAGTTATCAGTGAATCGCCAGCGACCAGTGACCTTCTGAACTGAAGACTAAAGAAGCAAACAAACCCGCATTAAGACCTTAAGAATCACATAATCAGATTTGGAAATGCACTAAGAACATGTCCATCATATTTGCAACGGGTTTAGACACGATACCAGGATAAAGTCTAAAGGGGCTGGGATACAACAAAAGTAACTACATAGCCGAGCGTGCTAAAAGAAACCAAATATATATTTAGAGATAAAACTATTGGAAGGGTAACACTCCTGGAGAAAGAACGTCCGATGTAAACTAACGTATTTTCCGTTACGTATAGCCATAGCCTAAGCGACTATGGCTGTCAAGTATTAGCCAGTTGTTACTATTAGTAATTAATCCTGTTATTAATAATACACCTGAGCCAATATGAGCGTCAGACCACAGCCCGTAAGCAACGTTGAAAGTGGTTGCTCTGGAGTTTCGGATGGAAAGCCTCGTCATTGCTGTCAACCTGTTACCTTCTTACTCAGATGTTCTGTGATCTGGGATTTCGCAGTTCTACGAAAAAGCGGCCTAAACTTGAGCACATCCTGCCCGTCTGCTTAAGCCATTACGGCTATCTACATGTATATAAATATATCGAGAAAGATAGTTTTTATGTTTACAGTTACCTACGTGCAGAAAGGGGGTGACTTATACTTGTGCAGCTGTCATATTAGGAAGTTATGGCAAGTGGACGTTTATATATATATATATATATATATATATATACATACAATTCCTATTTAAGCAGGTTTCCTATGACAACTAAATCACTGCAATAATTGTCCTTTGAAGTTTTTCTAACAAGCTTTTATTATTACACGTTTGGTAACGCCTCACATAGTAGAAGGGGTAGGCGCCTGTCTGATTTCGGCGACGGGGTTGGATGATTTGCTTCCGCCGCTGCTAGCTCAGATTTAATAAGGCAGCACTACTTATTGCGGATTGCTGATTTGTCGGTTCAAACTTTTAAAATGTGTGTTTGTTCTGGAAGTTAGCGCTAGCAGAAGAAGAAGAAGGATACGAAGGATTTGATTATTCGTTAAATGTGCTTGTAGCAAAAATAGCAAGAGCGACAGTTTCGCGCTCTTGCTGGAATCGAAGTGGCCTCGTACCTCACATGCGCCACGTGTGCAAAACATTGTTAGGTTACACCGATGCCATCACCCGTGTGAGTATCATCACTGGTGTTGTTGCTATTGGCCATGGCCCGCTTTTCAGGGCCTGTGTCGGTAGGTGGTAAAGGTCGGTCATCCGGGCAATTGTCCGGTTATCCCCAGGAATGCTAATACGCCGCGTTAGTTGTGACAACAGCTATGACTATCATTTGTGTATATGCGTATCTAGAAAACTAGAAGCCGAGAGTGAGAGAGAGTGTGAGAGAGAGAGACGAAAAGGAATAGGCGAGTGTCTGACACGTTCGATTCATGGCGTCGTCACGAGATCGCTCGGATTGGCCCACAGCTTCGATGTGGCCTGGCGACGGCTAATAGTTATTAGCTGCCTGCCTAGAACGACAACGACAACGACGACGATAACGACGACAATGGCGGATGGACGTCGGACGAAGCCCGGTTGTTGCCATCATCCATGTTGGTCCGTGTTTGATGTCCGCCGCCGCCGCCGCCGCCACCGCCACCGATCGAGCACTCTGAAAAACTCTGCCTAGCCGCTCGATCCGTATCGGAGCAGAGCACGAGAAGGGAATGACCCACCCACCCACCCATCTATATACATTGGCGGACGGGCCGCTTTGTCACGATGTCCTCACAAGCCGACAGCTCTCCGCTGACAACTTAGTGGCGGCGCGCTTTGGCAGGCGGGAGACCACTGTCACGCTAAAACATCTTGTCAATCTTTGAACATTGACCCGTCTAAGACTTTATTTTGCTTTCTTTCTCTCTCTCTCTCTCTCTATATATATATATATACATAAATTATATACATATATATATATATATATATATATATACATATATATAGAATAGTTGAACTGAAGAAATACGTGCTAAATCTTGTTAGATAGGTAGGTGGGTCAAATAGGCACTCATATATATATATATATATATATATATATATATATATATATATATATGAGGTGTCTACATACCTAACAAGATTTAGCACGTATTCCTGCAGCTCAACTATTCTCGGCATGTTAAAGATTGCGTTTCATTGTTTGCATGCGCTCTACTGCTTCGTGCCCGTTAGTTCCATTTCTCCGTTCTTCATGTCTCGTTTTCTCGCTGAAAATCTGTCTCTAGACTGTGTTCTACTGCCTCGATGAGCACCTATCTCGTTGCTGATTATTACTTCTTAGCTGCGGGCCGTTCTCGATGTTTTTATGTATATCCGTAGACCGCGGACTTAATCAACAGGTTCGCTTCATCTACCTATTCCCTAGCTGAAGTAGTTTTGCCTAGTTCTTAGAACCAACGGTTCGGCTGTTTTAGTTTGGTCAATGCAATTTTTACCCAGCTACGCTCAGTAAGTCTAACTAAAGTTTATTCAGAGTTCTATGTTATTCCAACTTTAATGTGTACAAAATTTTATTTTATGTAATGAGCTATTTACGGCACAACGTTCACAAACCGTGAACATACACATGACCGTACGTATATATATATATATATATATATATATATATTTCAAATGTATTATTTTAATATTATAATTTAGAAGAATATATTTATATATATATATATATATATATGTTTTTTTTTTTTCTAGATATGTGTAAAAGCCATGCTAAGCAATTCACAACGTTAAAAATTAGCTATTTATTTCAGCCTGAACTGAGCACCTGTATTTTATGTCCCTATCTGTCTATTATACATTGTGCATAACTTCCTAATAAACGCCAGATTCGTACCTTCTTAGTGTTTATATCATCACTTAGTGTGCTAGACAATATATTTTAAGAAAGTTCTCTCTTTCTACTTCGACTGAATTAATGCATATACGAAGTGCCTCTGGTAGATAATAGCACATTACACAGTTTCGGGAGCGCGTAACCCGCTTTGTGTACGATGCCCGGCTAATGTGTATTCTACTGGGTATCGCACTTTCATCTGCCTTAAGAACAACTACCGGCACCTGCAATAAATCGCGATAGAGGCTTTGTGAGTGGTACCGGCTTGTGGCTCTATTTGACCCGTGCACAAAATATATATACTTCCAGACATTTTAGCCGATCATTTAAACTGGTAATCGAACTATACGGAACATAAACAACAGTGCACCTTTAGACTCAGATGCGTTTTATTATATACTATAAATGCGGTATACAATCAGTTTTCACCTTGTGAACATACATTCTACTCACTATTGACTAGCCGGACAGCTAGCGTACCCAATACATTATGTACCTCATGCCCACTGCAAACATGTCAATATCTTCTGAAACAAAAACATACGGCCAGATATAGCCTTAGATCATTCATGTGGGAATACGATTGTTTCTTGCCCATTTGGCCTGTTCCGAGGTGCAGGTAGGACATTCTGGCAGGGTAGACGCCAACTGTTAACACATCTTAGTAATATCCACACGCCACACTAGGAACAAAAATGTGTACGCGTTTTTAAGTAAATTGGCTATAACAAGTTTATATATTAAGTGGAAGACTTTCAACGACGTAATAATTTACATAGCGGTCGTAGTATAGTTTTTCGCGATGGCGGTGGTTGATTTCTCGTAGTTGTGGTGCTGTTCCTTGTGGAATTTTCCAATGTCGACTGTACACGACTTACTCTGTTTCGAGGTAGCAGTGGACAAGAGTTGCTCATCATATAGGGGAGCCAATCTCTGTAGAAGCGACTCGTATGTGAATCGGTCGATGTTCTTGCCTAGTAGACTCACTAGAACAAAGTCGCCAAATTCCGCTCGCCGGCACAGGCTGCGAAGACTGTTCGAAACAATGAGGCCTCGGCGGCGCATTGTGAGGAACCGCACATCATGGAAGTTAAAAACAACACAGACTCGATAGCCGAGAGCGAGCGCAGTCACCACGGACAGCGCAAAGAACCAGAACCAGAGCAGCAGATAGATCTTCTCGTTGACGATGTTTACCGACAGAAGACACATATGGTCGGTCGCTTGGACGTCGCCCGACGCACCAAAGTTGTAGAAAGTGCACTTTGTCACGCGCGGAAACCGCTTGATCATCGGGTCGAACCGCAGTGCCTGTGACCACTCGCTGAACTCCAACACCTGCGTGCCGTACGTAAAGAACTCACCGCCGAGAAAACGATTCATCAGGTACATTTGGCCAATGACGTTGACCAGGTTCAACGCCTCACAGAGCGCGTACGCCGCACCATAGCCGAAGTGGTGATAGCCGCTGCGCTGCCGCTGCAGATAGCGGATGACGCAGCCCGTTTCCTGGTGCAGCTTCTTATGATCGACGAACGGGTCGGCTAGCTTTGCGACGAGCTGCCGCAACCGTCCGCCCTCAGTCGCCTTCCAGATGTAGTGCGGAACGTAAAACAGCAGAGCCTGGAAGAGCAGGACAAAGCACACCCACTGGTAGTACGCGTGGTAGACGGGATCATCGTTCCTGTTGTTGTTGTTGCCGCCTCTACTGTTACGGCTTCGGCTGTGTTGCTGTACGCCGGGGTAAGCCACAGCCGA
This sequence comes from Dermanyssus gallinae, assembly GCA_003439945.1. Lineage (NCBI taxonomy): Eukaryota > Metazoa > Arthropoda > Arachnida > Mesostigmata > Dermanyssidae > Dermanyssus > Dermanyssus gallinae. Next base: position 824,887 of record QVRM01007094.1, on the reverse strand, counting down.
GCCAACGGGGCCCCGCCACGCCGACGGTATGCTGAACGTCTTCTGAACCCAGCAGTAGCGGTCAAGCATGTCGCCTGGCACCTGGCTTCGCCCGAGACAGTCGATGGGGTCGCCGAAGTACTGGTACCATGTGACGAGAATCGAGCAACCGAACAGCAGCAGCGACGTCAGCCGGTAGTGCAGGCGAAACACAAGATTGTCGACGACGATCTTGTCTCCGCGTAGCTGGAACAGCGCCTTGACCGTCTTAAACACCTCCATCGCAGCGGGCGGACAGACAGACAGACAGACAGACGGACGGCTAGCTATGACGCCGGCCCACTCCGTAACGGCGCTGCTACGGAGCAGATTCTGAGGGCGGCTGCGGTCCGTTTTCTCTATTATACGGCTGGCCGATCCGGAAGACAGCCAGGCCAGGACATAGGGGCCGGCGTACAGGCGGTTGAGCTAGTCGGGCGGGCTTGTGGTGGCAAGGCAGACGTGTGTGATCTTTGTGGCATTACACGCGCCGGACGCTAGCTACTTATCAGCCACTTGCCACCGACGGCGTCCGATCCACAGATCGCAGACTCCGAGCGGTGTCCGAACGGAGTCGTCTGTTCGAAGCAAATTGCGGTTGCCATTGCGGTCGTCGGTCTTCGACAGAGGGATGGATACTCGACAGAGAGAGAGAGACTTGAGAGAGCGACGATACGCTCGGCTCCTCTCAGCTACTAAAATTGGCTGATCGGCCGGCTGACCGATCATCTCGCTCAAACTGGTTCACTTAACTAAGAGCTAACGACACTCACAGAACCAGAATATGCGTACATATATATATATATATATATATATATATATATATATATATATATATATATATATATATATATATATATTCATACATATATTTCTTCGCATCGAATATCTTGATTGTGCAGTGTCTCATTTATCACACATATTTTATATGAGCATACATGTATGTAATATATATATATATATATATATATATATGCATAATGCATTATACGGAAATAAATATAGTACTAACAAATGAACTTATAAATAGATTTGAAAAAAAGCCACCATTACTACGCGCAACTAGAATATACTCGGCAAAAGATATATATATATATACGCGCGTATTATAGGTGGGGAACTTAATTTATCAACTAATTACAACATAAACGGGAAACGAAGTGCAAAATAAACCCGATTCTATATTGAGTCGTAGTTTCAGGCCACTTCATTTCAGACAATTTGCTCACTAAACCACACACGTTTAACTTTGTGCGACGCATGCAAGATTTCGAAGTATACATATATGTAGCAGTAGTGGCTTGGGCTTTTAGCACTCGTTTCTAAAAAACTGTGACGTTGCCATACGTAGAATCGAATTGCGTATGCTAAGGTCGGCCAAAATCGTAAAAACAGAATGATGGAATATATATTAGTAGTCTTCTACCAGTCAACACTTCGAACAAGTGGGTTCAGTTATGTCTAGGTTTTTCTCCCCTGGCAGACCTTGAAGAAATTTCCTTCAGGGCCGCACCAAGGGCGTCACACCTAGGGGGCTAGTGCTGAATTGTTTCAGACTAGATATATATATATATATGACCGTCAAACTGTGCTTTCACAATTTCCAAGCAACCGCGCATTTTCCATTACCGGCTGCTTTTGTATCCATATTTGGCGTGATTCATTGTTTACATTTAGTGGTGGGGGTTGAATTGCAATGTTTGGCGTATCAAGGCAAGAAAATAACTGCTGATCGGCTAAATTGTATTAAATTAAAAAAAATCGGCTAAATTCCCCAATGCATTCTTATATTGTAGTTATTTAATAATACATACGCAAGTTCGAAAAAACGTTAATTTTCCTAAATTTTTCCGTTCGTCTTTTGCTCTTGACCAAAGATGACGACGTGCTCGTAAGCACAGCCCAGACGCCAACGGCCAGGTACAATAACGATAATAAAAATTTACTGGAAATTGGATCGGAAGCGATGTTGTAGAACAATTAAAGCAGCACGAATTGTACTGAGGTTACTAGCTTTGTCCGTGCACCTCATAAACTTGGACTTTTGTGTCGTCATCAACTTTACACGTTAGTGCTTTTCTTTAGTACTCTTGAGGTTCACCTTGCTTAGACCAAGGTCATTGCTCAATCGATGCAGGTTATCAACATACTGAGCTACCTTGCTTCAATGATAGGGATCTACCGTTGGGTCATTTCACTTTGGCGAATTTCGCTACGCTCGACCTACTTTCAAAGCAGCTGATAATGCAGATTATAACAGTACCACTTTTACTACTATATGGAGGATCTTCTCTGAGCACACTCAATCATGTATGTGTACCTATGTGTTTGCACAAATATGGGCTTCAGGCGGGATAAAAGTCTAGATAATACAATATATTTACGCAGACGAATATACACAATTTTAACCCGTGATGGCGAAACAACGGAATAGCATGTTTACAAGTTCAGATGTAGATTTGACTAGATTATATACGCACAATGTTCGATAAAGTTGATGACTCTAATCGTGCCACAATGATAATAATTTACTTAAAATGCTGATAATAATAAACATTTTGAGTAATATAATCATAGTTTGATGAGTAGATACAAATATTAAACGTTCATTTTTATTATAAACTACTACGCTTACTTACTACGCTTTATTATTAAGAGGTTATGTTTATCTTTTGTGTATTGTTATTTGGTTAAGAGTTTAGCGTAACTCAAGCATGCATTAATCTTGGAATTGCTCGTGCATGCTATCAGCCCCTTTTATTAATGCAAAGCGAGAGGGAACTTTGTACACAGAAAAGGGCCCGAGAAGACGTTCAATTAGAACCTTGTTAGGGCACATTTGCCTAGAATCGAAACAATTCTAGCCTCCGTCCTTCATTGGAGTACCGGCTGCCTCTAGCGTCTAGCGATTGCCCAGACAGCAAGTGCAGTGATTCTAGTAATATTACTCCCAGCAGTAGCCGTAGCGGTAGTTACATCAAACATAGTGGTAGATATTAGTAGACAGTGGTAGCAGTAACTCAAGAATACCGCGAAGTCAAACTAACCACCACAACGAGACGATTGTCATAACGTCTGTGTGAAAAAGTGTCGGATAGAGAGCAGGAGGTCTCGCCACCAAAATACATAATAAACGGCGCACAAAGTCTCCATAAAGCGAACGTCAGCCACATCGGCGAAACAAAAGTGGGTGTAATTTCCAGAATGCAGTAGAATTTATTTGTCGTATATAACAGATTGTGGGCTCTGACTGAAACTTTTCCTTTTGTCTTCGATGTTCCTATCTGGTAAACGTCTGAGCACATACGTTTTCTCAACACCACAATGTTGTGTTAAACGGTATGCTGTTATTGGAGTAGTGCTTCGTAGCGGAATAGTTGTAGATTCGTTAACAGTAAAAATACACTTTTACTTAAGGTGATATTATGATAGGTGAGTCTGCATTCGAGCGTAGCCGCACTGGCGTGTGCATCGTATTTTGAGTTGCCAAATGCAGTCCACTCTCAGCTCTACTCGTATTTTCATTTCTGCTTCTTAAGTGATCGTTTGTTGGTCAGGTTTATGTTTTCTTCTTAAAATATGTCTGTATAGGATTGTTCTCCATATATATATATATATATATATATATATATATATATATATATATATATATATATATATATAACCAGAAAGCGTTTCGACTAATGTGCGGCGAATTTTCTTTCAGAGACACAATGAAGGCAATCGTGCTTGTGGCTTTGGCTGCTGTAATCTACGTTGTCTCCGGTAAGTCTTCATATGGATGTGTGTGCGCCTACATTTACTCTAACAAAAAGTTAATGCTTAGAAAAAGGCATAAGCATGTTTTAAAATGCATACACATGGGCAATTATCTGAGACTTCTAAATCTTGTCGAACGTGGTAATCTGATAGTAACTGAAATTCAGTATTTAGTTATAATTAAAATATTTTACTGAAAATACATATATTCTTTAAAAAGATAAAGATATACATGTCAGATCAACCCAGACCTGCTGAAAGAAATAATCTTATTGAGGGAACACGTGTAGTAATATAGTCATGTAATTATTCTGTTTTTTTTTGTTTAATTATGAAACTATTCTATTTTCTACATACATACCCGATACAATGAACACACCCGATTATTACGCGTGCTTGGTACATTATGATGACCCCTCTCTCCCTCAGAACGTTTCCTCCAATAACGTCTTCCAGACCACCGCTGCCTGCTTCGATCCTAGCGTAGCTACCTATTTATTAAAATGTACCCTGTTTGGGTATGTAAATGTGAACATAATACCACTATCGTAAATATGGTTTATGAGTTTATGAGCTTGACAGCGTGTCCTATACGCAAGGCAAATATATGTTCCCCTGCGGGCTTTATTTCGGCTTCAGTTAGTGAGGCAGCCAACGACGGAACCGAAGCAGATTGTACCGAACGCTGGAATTCTTCAATAAGTTCACTCGGTTGTCTTTTTTCTCGATCCGGGCAATGTGGCAAATAATTGACGCCAAGGCCTAGTCTAACGAACTTAATCTAGGGTCGGCGGATAGCAGTTTCATGCATTGATATATCACGCCGTCTCGGTTAACACTTATATTCTGTCCGCCTGTGAGTCGACATATTAGATCATTCCGCGTTTGTTATATCGCGCCTGTTTGTTGCGTGCATGGTGTATGGGACTAGCTTTAGATCTAGCGAAATATTATCAGGTAAATTTGACATCTACAAAATATTTTATTTTAGATGTGGAGTGTCCAACATACTAAAACCGAAGACCATGAAGGCACTAGCACTTTATATCCAAGCAGAGCAGAAAAAGAATGCATGGTTAAACGCCGTTCTTACAGCTTACGTAAGATCCATGACACGCCACGCGTTTGCATGGGGTTGCATTCGGATTGCTAAAAAATGGTTTACCTTCCGTACAAGCCATCACACGCGTTTGGCAAAGCAGACCACCTTGGAGAACGCACGGGGCAAGCCCTGTCGTAAGTCCCATCTGGCTCCGCCCAGGTCTTATCCTATCACAGCAAAAGCCTTAAGGGCAGGTTTGCTTTTTGCATTTGCTGTATTCAGTTGTGCCTGAGCGCGAAACAGAAGCAAAGATACCAACTATTGTCCCAGCTGGCGGCGTCGGCATGTTTAGTGGCTACTTGGATTGCTAACACTTACTGCTGTTTTCTCAATGTAGCTAGGTCATATCATCACTACTACTACTACAACTAAAAACTATGCGTACTGTTTCAGCGGATACGGCGACGGGCGATCATAACGAGGACACAAGCAAATTTGGCAAGTGGCGCAGTTGTATCGCGGAGAAGTTGCCCGCTGACAAAAAACCTGTTTTCGATGGTTGCGCTACGAAACCAGGTGGCACTGATCAGAGCAAGTTCCGCCGAGGACTGGGTTGCGTTCTTGAGAGCTATGGTCTAACTAAGGATCACAAGGTAACAACTAACCAAACACAGACGTATGCGTTCTTCTTCTTTAAAATAAGTATATTGCAATAAGTAGTGTAATATATATATATATATATATATATATATATATATATATATATATATATATATATATATATATATATATACATATATATGCAAAAGAGGAAATTGATAAACAAACAGTGACTTATGTTGTATTATATTGTTTATTTCAGGTGGATCTCAAGAAAATGGGATCTACGGCCGCCTCCGTAAGCTCACCAGAACTTAAGAAGGCCTTCCAAGAGTGTCCGAAGGATGAAAAAAATTCTGCGGAAGATCGAACCATAAAGTGCGTGATCGACCACCTTGAGACGCAGTGCAAGGTGGAACAGTAAGCCTCCGGATTGTACCGCAGGTAGACCAACTACCTGCATGCGCGCGCGCCGCGGTACTCGAACTGAGCCTAGCGGCCGAAGGAAGCATATCAACCAGATAACAGACCAAAGTTACGGCCATAATATGTTGGCCACCGTGCGGGAACCCGTTGACATGAATAACCACATGATCGCTTACACACCTCATCAAGATTACTAATTCATTCAAAGGTATTTGGTGTTAGTAATAAATGCGTAAACAGCAGTACAGCCTGTATGGACAGTGAAGCGCGTGGTTGTCTTTATTTACATCAATACCAAGCAATCGGTTCTTATTTAAAGAGCTGGCCAGTTTACTTTATTGCTTCACAGTATCACCCGTATGTTTATTGAGTCGGGGAGCGCGTGATGCAATCCATGTGCTGCAATTAGAGATGGAATGAGCTGTGACAAAACCCGGAGGCCATTTGCAGTATCTAGTCTTTAAAGACTGCGTCAAAGCCTTTGGCAAAGCGATCTTCTGGTGAAATAATTTCGATGCGCAGGGGTTAGTGCCTCCCTTTCTAAGGGTAATTGCGAGCTTCTTTGATGAGGACACTTTACTGGTACAGGGTGAGCAGGAAGTGTTGCGGGTAAGGCAAAAGCCGTGTCTCAAAGGGGCTGGAAATAAACGCCATGAAGACCAAGGCTGTGAAATTCAGAAGAGAAGGTCAATTGGCTGCCAAATGCGTTGCGGCGGCCACTCCTTAGTATACGTCAACTATTTCCGGTATCTGGATCTTTGGCTCTATTATATTGAGATGACCTTTACTGCGCACGTTGTCGAGACAGTGCGCACAGCCCTAGTCCCTCTGTACGGAGAGGTTGGCGACGTCCAGCCACTGTCCCTTCCGACGGCAGTGGCACCCTTCCATCTCAAGATTGTCCCAAGGCTGATGTATGGTCTTGACAGCATATCCGGCATGTGGAAACCGGTATCGAAACGGCAATTTCATATTTTAAACGGTTTGGCCTTGTCGTGAATCCGACTAAGACGAAACTCGTCTTGTTTCACACACCTCAGCGGGCATCGAGGCTGAAACTGGACACGGGTAATATATCCCTTCAAGTGGGCGGTACAGCTGTCCCTCTAAGTCGAGAAGTAAAATTTTTCGGTATCACGCTTCATGAGAACATAAAATGGAAAAGTCACGTTCGGTCGAGCGTCAGCGTCTGCTGTGCTGTGGTGGCATCGCTGGCCCGTCTGAGGAAGGCCAAGGTCTCCCGCATTGTTCTGGTCCTTGTAGACAGGGCGCTCCTGGAATTGATTCTCACTTACGGAATCACTATATGGGGCGCAACCTACTCGGGAACCCTGCACTCGTTGCGAGTGATCCAGAACAATGCGGTGCGAGCCATTACTAAGCTGTCTCGTCAGGACGACGTGTCGCCATGGTACGGCAGACTCAGGCTACTCAAATTCGATCAGCTGGCACGATTAAATTTAGCCGTGCTTGCCCATATGGTGGTTAAAGGCAAACTACCTTCAGGTTGCGATTTCGAATTCCAACTCACCCCCTTCAGGTCTTAGCGATATGAGGGTCAACTCAGGGTTCCCAGATACAGGTTGACCTTAACGCAGCATTCTCTAGCCTGCATGCTGCCAAAAGTATGGAACGAGCTCTCGCATGACCTCCGAAATACGAAGCGGGTCGGCATTTTTAGAAGACGTTTAACGAAGGAACTAAATGCTGAAAACACTTGTTCTTAGTTTTTAAATCAGTAAAATGTCGACATTGTGCAAGATTAGATTATATATGTTTGTGTGTGCGTATATAATATTGTGATTACACTTGACAGATGCAGGTGATCCAACGATAGGTATTTTTAATGAAATATGACTTTGACATAAATTGTGACAGATTGCCTATAAAGAAGCATGTCAATAAAACAATCTGATGATGATGTTGACAGAGTATGGAGACGCCTCACTCGGGCAAACTTTGGTTTGCTTGGAAGGTGTTTCACAATGTACATGAAGCGAGTACTTTGTCTGTCAATGCGGAAAAAGAGCCGGTTTGTGTACCTATTGTCCGGCTATGTACCGGTTGTAGGGATAATCCGATTGAGGTTGAAGACGCTGCATACAGTAGCATTCCAAAGCTTTATTTTGGAATGGGATAATATAATTGAGCAAGTCCGACGATAGGTTGGAGACCATGATATGTTCAGTGCCTTTCACCTCTGGCCTGGTCTTGCACGTGACAATCGCCAAGTCTATATCGGATCCATAGTTCATGGCTATCATCGCCTGGTTTGTTCAAATACGAACTGTTACGAGGAGTACACGGAGTGCGTTTGTCGACTGTGTCCTTAGGTGTGTACAAAATGCCATGCGTTTGCCTGCCTGGCCCTAGCGAAAAGATCACTGCGCCGCCTCTCACGAAAAACGTGCTAAGAACAGCTGACGACGGTATAAGTGTCAAGTTATGTACATACTTAATATGAGTGAAACAAATGATGATATTAATAATAAAATATGATGATGCTCACCCGTATAGTAAGCGCCTTACGGACACTTGATTTGACATTTTCACTTCGACATTTGCGTAGTGTTCCGGCTGTGTCTTTTAGTGGAAAAAAGCGATATTAGTTAGCTAAATATTTCTTGCTTGTAACGTTATGCTCTCTAATAATCTCGGTCAACAAGGGGAAAGAAACTAGCGTAGCCTTAACTCACAGAAACCTTTAGGCGCTAACAGATAATGCGGGTCTTATTTGGACACTTTAAGTAAGATATTCAGGCTATCATAGAATTTGCAAGCCATCATAGGCACGTCCAGTGAGAAGTCTCGTGACAGACGTCAGTGCCTGATTGAGGGATCTCAGGACAGTTATTAACGCACATTGAACGTAGAATTATTTAACAATAAAGCATCTTGCGTGTTTTTTTTTTCCGCTGAGCCAGTATGGTTAGCTACACGCTCTGTTGCATAGCTAAATGTTTCCTATAGCTAGAAGACCCTGTTGAAACCCCGGATTCGTATTTGGGCAGACATTTTCTGCTACGTATGTCTAAGAACTATCAAACAACGCTGTTCGTTTAGACATCATAATGCAGTTTATCTTTTACCTCATAAGCTATCTGTTAATTCGTTGCATTAGTAGTACATTGAGCATCTTCTGTCGTTTGAAAAAAAGAGGAAGCTCTAAATAGAGCGTTGCTCTTGAATGTTACTAAGCTAACGTTCTGATTAGTATCTCAATATCATACCTAAAAACGGTAGTTTTGAAGAGAGCATGTTACACATTCGCACAGCATAACATATAGCACGGGGCATAAAATATTATACTATATAGTTTTAAAACATCATAAATAAAGGTATATTAATAAGGTGATATTTTTCACCTCGCGATTCCGCGTTACACCACGGATTATACACTAGCCCCCCCCAAGGGGAGAATCGACCACTCCAGGGCAGGGTGGATACACCGCTGCGAAGAGCAGCTGCGGACTCAGATGGTCCTCTCGCCGGGAGGTCTGCTTTCATGTAGCTTCCCACTTTTATTGCGCCTACTAAGCCAAGGCAGCAGGCGTCCCAGTTGGTACCACCGGGTTGCTTAAGCCCGGGGCGTTAACCGACCGGCCCGGGTTTCGTGTGCAGCCCACTTACCCCGTACGGTAAGTTAGCCTTAACGGCCCTCGAATGGGCCACGAACAGTAAGACAATAAGAATTCGTTGCCACACAATCTATACCGTATGCCTTGCCTCGACGGACGTTGAAGATGCCCTTTCAGCAAACTGCGATCAGTTTGTAAATCAAGAGAGGCGATAGTATCGGCGTTCCGCCAGCTTTTGGCATGCCGCCTTCAGCAAGCTTTGAGTGCATACTTATTGCTCTACGAGGCGCAGAGTTTGCCGTGGGGCTGTCTTAATATACCCTATACTCGTGTGAGGGTAACCCAAGATGGGCGCCATACAGGTCGCGGGACAACCAAGCTGATTCGTGAATAAAGCCCGCTACTTTTGAATGACGTTGGATACGTCCATGACCGGCTTATGTCAGATCAAGAAAGCTACGAAAAAGCATCAAAGACGGCAAACGCTATTGCCAGGATACTTCCGAATATACATGGACCGCGGGCTCGTATAAGGAAACTACTGATGACGGTAGCGGAGTCAATCGCGCTCTTCGGGGCTGCCGTTTGGGCCAGGGCGACTCTTAAATAAAAAAAAAGCAAAACTAATCCTGCGCAAAACATAGCGGATTGCAGCCCTTAGGGTAATACAAGGCTACAGAACGGTCAGCACAAACGCAGCTCTGCTGCTTGCCGGAGAAATCCCCTGGGACCTTAAGGCGTCCGAAAAACAGCACCTGTGGGATATCTGCACACCCACAGAGAGCGACAAAGAATGAGACAGAAACGCCACTATAGAGGACTGGCAAGCAGAGTGGGACGCAATTCCCAAAGAGTCTAAGCAAACTGCTCCCAAACATACGGGCGTGGATAGCAAGGCCGGGAGGGGACTTAATATTTTACCTAACGCAGGTTCTCACGGTATATGGCAACTTCCAGTCATACCTTTATCGAATAGGGAAGGCTCCATCAGAAACATGCCTTTTTTGCAACGAAGCCGTGGAAGACACCCCACAACACACACTCCTCAGGTGCCAGGCATGGGAAGAGGCCAGAACTATGGCAATTAGACAGATTCGTAAAAGATGGTCCAGAGCTGGACTTACCTATCTCGAAGTGCAGGACCCCCCGCGAAATGGTATAAAAGAGTTCGTGGAATACATCCTGTGTTCGACCCAAACTTGGAAATTGAAAGCGGAAGTTGCACAGGAAGTGCTAAAAACAAAGCACAGAAGATGCAAGGAGAGACAGAATCTTTTTGAGGCCAGCACGGCTGAAGAAAGCGCAACTTTGAATCAAACGGGTTCGCAAGGGCTGGGGCAAAGTCCGCTTGACAGGTGGGGGAACCCGTGAGTGACCCCGGCCAATTGATCCGATAGGGCACTGGCCACTTCTCCTGATGGCCCATAGCACTCTTCTATGGAGATCTGGGCCATCAGAGAGTTAAGTTTAAGGGGGGAGGTGCGTTTAGTGGGTATGGGTCTTAGCGGCGTAACATCAATCCGCTGAAGTCGAGTCCCACACAGCTCGAGCTGGAAAATCCTTCTCGTAGCAGTAGTGCGTAACTGCATTTAACCCTCCTCCAAAAAAAAAAACCCAAGATGGGCGCACATCTCTGAAAGCGAAGCAGGTTCTCGCGGACTACGGAAGTTAGTGTTCGGCTTTTCTTCTTTTTAGCGTGGATGCTAAGCGTCGTTGTCTGAAAGGTAAGTAGCCTTTCTCAACGTTCTCGGCTTTCCGAATGGCGGACACCGTCAACACAAATATTTTCCCTCAAGTTGCGTGGGACGCAAGATAACATCTTGACGTCCCTTTAATTGGGCCACCTTCAATACAAGGTAGGCCATGTCTGAACTAAAAGGCGCACGCTGCTGAGAGGGGGAGGTTTGCTAAGTGTGAGTTACTTGAAGTTGGATGAGCGGTAGGTGCGGCTGACTGTAGCTGCGCTGGAGAAAACCGACAGCGCAATATTAAATTAAATAAATTATCTACCTCCAAGAACAAGTCAGTTGTCCTCTGTGTTTAATATTTCCATTATAGAAACACGGCCGCTTGTTTTTTGAGGACCTTCGGTCTGGAGCCCAAGACATTCTACTAAATACCAATCAAAAACCACAGCTGGTTCCGTGGCCCAGGGCTCAGTGAGCACCGATACGTCGTATTGCTTAGCCATAGTGATAGGAAGAAAGGCACTACATGCACGCGCGCGGTTCGGTCACGAATGCACTTTACTCTTATTTTTTGCCCAACATCTAGGAAGAATTGCCTCATTCATAGAAACATAACGCGCTTCTCGTAAGGATGATTCGATTAAGTGCCGAAGCGTACAATCTCATTATTCTCAGGACGCTTCTTTGTCTTGAAGGACTTCGTTGATCCCAACACCTATGAAAATAGAGACGGCAGTTTTTCGCCATTCGCACTGGTGAAATTAGTAATCTCTCCACCATTTCCATAGGACTGCCATGTCATTGTTTTAATAATATTATGATCATGATGATGATTATTATTATTATTATTATTATTATTATTATTATTATTATTATTATTATTATTATTATTATTATTATTATTTATTCAATATTTCGGTGTTTCCATACAATTGTGGGATCTAAACGTGTACCCGCCTAGGCTCACCCCCGCTCCTCGTTATTATTATTATTATTGTTATGTACATGTTGCTCTTAAAATTAATGAGTACGGTCGGCTATACTCTCCGGAATATTTCCTCTGTTTTATTGAAAAGCTCTGCATTACTAGCCTAACATCTTTCAATAATCTTATAGCAATCGTCAGCGTCTTTCTTGTTCCAAGCGTAGGAATATCATGTACAGGAAAATACTATTAGTGCTGACAACTATTAGCCAGTCGCACAATGCTCAATACTACGCAGCATTTAAGAAGTACGTGCGGAGTATCGAGTATTGTGCGACCCAGAGATCACTTCATATTAACCACCTACTCAGTCACGGCTCTGCATCGCTCGATCTATAGTTACGCAGGGCCAGTCCAATATTTATTAAACGGTACCGTTGCAGTTACTGCACTAAAACAACTACATTTATTTTGACCAAAATAGCGTCTTTGACAAAATTGGGTGTACTCTTCTTTTCAGGAAAAGCTCTTCTTTACACTATTTATTTTCTTTAATTAATCAATAATCTTCTTTATTATTATTAGTATTTCAGGAATAGCTCTTCTTTACACTTTATAGTGTTTTGGACATTAACTCGTATCTATCGCCTGATATCAAATAAATACCTGCTATTTTCTCCTCGTAAGTATCTATTTTGTCCTATCCAACCCCAAACGACGTTGTATCAATGGCTGTTTATGGAGTTACCCGTGGAATGCTATTTTCTTCCGCTGGGAGCACCGCCCTGAAATATGGCGTTTTTAAAAATAAGTCTGCCAATACCCGGAAAGGTAATGGCCAACACTGACTTCAGTTACCATATTACGTTAAGTTCGTGCCCAAAGTCGTCCATAATATCCTTTCTTCTTTTAGTATTGATTATAAAAGTTTATTGCGGTGACGTCCCTCCCAGATGTATTTCCTGTGGTCCTGTTTAGAAACACTGCGTTACCACTCATCGAGAACTGGTTGAGTGGCCAACATATTTTCCTACTGTGTTTCCGGTTGAAATATGTGTTGTGCGGTGCCAGACGACTTATACTCAGTATTTACGATCTCGATTTACAGTGTAATAAAAGCGTGCTAGGTTCAATGAAGCATGCTGGCTGTTGCCCATCTCACGAACAGCATTCGAGAAATTATCTCGAGACACGGTGCAACGGTTTTGCGCGCAGTTTCGGCCTCAACTTAAAGCAAACGGCTACATTGAATATGCAGACACGCAAGGAGTTGCTGAACACAAAGTGTCCAAACTCATCATTTAGGTGCCCTAAGAAAAAAGTATGAAGATTTGACTAAGGGTTACATATATATATATATATGTTTTTTTCAACAATTTTGCACGTAAAAATGTTAATTTAAGACGTAACAACATATCGACTTTTTATGACTTTCCTTAATCTGGCTATTCATTTTTTGCTACGCAAGCTAGTGAAGTGTCTTCCATTGTGCACGCCGGTATAATCGGTTCCTTTATGCGTTGGCTGGTTCTCCCGCAAACGTAGATTTTGCACAACTATATAGAAGAAAAGAAGCAGAATAAGTACTTTTTTAAATTTCATTATTTCTCCTAAAAAAAGTTTCTGCCTCCTCCTTCCATTGTGAAAAACAAGTTTCTTGCCGAGTTTTACTAAACCTTAGAATAAGTACATATTGTTATGAATGACTCTATATATATATATATATATATACATACATACATTCATACCGTCCTCCCACAGGGCTGTTCCTCCGCAGTGGCCACTACTGCCGACGGTAATTGTAGTCAGCTACCAAGAGAACGCAATTCAGCTCTGAGACGCGCGTCAGTCTGGTCATCCCTCTAAGAAACCGGTCATTAGGCAGAGGGAGAGTAGGACTAAATTGCCACTCAGGTTACCCACTTTGCCCGTCGGTCGACTTGCGAGGTAAATGTGGACGACATTAGACTGAAAACTGTCTGACCCGACGCACGCCGCAGGAGCATGGCTCAACATGTTTTCGGTCCGAACGCATCCTGGATAAGCGCGGCCTGCATCGGCTTAAGCTGGTGGAGTTCACGCAGGGTGGCCACGACGTCATCAATGGCATCCTCGGGCGCGCTTTTTAGACAAGCCGGCCACCGCGTTACACTGGAGCCCGATAAAACGCAGAAAGACGACAGGCGTCGACCGGATGGCCTTACCAGGCAGACCATAATGGGCGTGGGACGTCACTGTCTCCCACATGTAGGCACTCGACTATCGTGGAAAAGCCAGCCCGGGCCTCGACCACATCATTCATAAAGAGAGATGCACAAACGGCGCCTACACGCGCACCTTCATGAAGTCTACACTGTAATGGCGGTCGGTCTCGAGTCATCTGGCGTTAACGCTAAGGATGACTGGGAGATGACAAAAGAGCTTGGAAAGCAGCTCTCTGAGGCCACAGCAGAGCCACGATTGACTGCGTAGCTCCGACAGAGGGTGTTGTTGAAACTATACAGATGCACGCAAGATGGTGGAGAGATCATTTTGATGCCTGTAGGTATTAATAATAACAAACCTTATTCCTAAAATATACCATATATATATGTATATATATAGGTAAAAACTCACAAAGATCCCGCCTTGCAACGCGTAGACAAGTTAGCAAAGGATATATGTACTAAACATTAAGAGAGGAACACATCCTCCAACTACTCCTAGTATAGACGTTTGGCTCGGAAGACAGCTGCAACCTTTTAAGTGAGATTAGCCATTATTTAGTCGCGAAATCCAGAAAAGCCACCCGTTTTTTAAGCCTAGCCTTCAGAACTGAAAATAAAGTAACACAGAAGCAGTTACGGGTTCAATAGACCGAAAAGTCAAGAACACCTTGGCTGAGCGGAGCGAATTCGTTCAAACAAGTCTTTATACAAGATTATAGTAACATAAATCATGTTAAAATGATCACCTATCGTACAGTTTTCAACCCCTTGATGATAACACTCAAGGTAACTTCTATTATCATTACCGGTAATGTAGTGGCAAAGAAAATCGAGGCGTGTTCTCGTTGTTCACAACTGCAAGGAAGAACGTCCTATGCCTTCCCTGGTGCATCGATACGCCTGCACACAAAACATATCTTTGTACCTGGACAAGAGCTTGGGCTGAATGTAACAGTACTACATGACCAAATGATGAAGTCCGGAGCGTATCCAATCGTGATTCAAAAGCTGAGAAGTTTCTCCGCCCCTTATAGCTCTTTCTATGTTGACTTTCCATGACTCTAATGTGGATGAGATGTTCAACGAAGACATCGTTTTTTTTAAGGGGTAGGAAATGCATTTACGCACACCCGCCGATATAATGGCGGGTAGTGTGGGGCTAGACGCACGAAGAGAGAATACGTGACTCACTCTAATCCGAGCGCACTACCCACTAAAAACCATCCCCCCGGAACTCTCTCCTGGTTCGGAATTGTGAACCATTACCTCGAGACCAGGAGGGAGAACGAAGACACCTGGATTGAAGGGGCCTAATTCAAGATCTTAAATGGGCGCCTCCGAGAGGCTGATGTGATTAAACGACACCCATCCCAATGACTGAACAGGGCTAGTCAACTTTGAACACGGTCAAGCCTTCTTATAACAAATTGACTCTCGACAGTAACTCATACTCTGAAATGAAATGTACATCCCTGAACGCACGATCACTGACTAAACCAGGAGCAATTGGCTGTCTACATGCGTTTAGGGAAATAGAAGAGATTGACATTGCGTACGTAACGGATACGTGGCTGACCGACAAGGTAGCGTCCGCTGAATTGACTGCGGGCTGGAGATAGGAGGTGTTTCGTAATGATCGTGTCGGTGGTGGCGAAAGTGGTGGTGGCGTCTTACTGCTCGTCAATTATGAGGTTCCCTGTGCCCAAATCACCCAAAGTAACTAATCTGAACCAACCCGGAATATGTCGGTTAGGCTGGCGTGGCTCGTCATCACAACGTACTGATGAATCAACAGCTGGGGGTGAATTTTCAGTTGAGGAGATGTTTCCGCTGCGAGACTGGTCTTCAGCAGCTGGCATGCACCCCTACCCGCGGACTGGATATACCAGACGTTGTCCAAGCTCCTGATGACTCAGCTGACAATATTACTGTACAAACCGCACCGATCGCCACCGATCATAAAATGGTAAAATTCACCATATCTCGCTGTCCGTCCACGCCTGTGACGCTTCGATATTCAACGCAGAGGATGCTCCATAGGAAACGCATCATTGAGGAGAGCAGTGCTTCTCAGCCTGCCGCCCGCAGCGCTGTTTATAAATTTCTTCAAAAACGTATGGAAATTAAGGACACCTTGACCTTAATTAAGCGACTAGACGGATGTACTACTACTGATGACAAAGAGAAATCTGAGAGTCTCAGAAATGTACTTGCCGCAACCTACCCAACGCATGCGGAGCTGCAATCGCGAAACACTCACCCCGCTCTCCTCTTGCATGAGCCTTCCAGCGTGCAGGTGGTAAATAACGTCGATTCTTCCCCGGAGAACCTCGAACAAAATCTGCGCGGATTGGCCATCAAGCGTAGCGCCACCCCCGGCGGTATCCCGGCCATCGTGTATAAGAAGTGTGGCTATGATGTATGTGTGCAATTTTTGATTATCTTCCGCCGGTCCCTCGAAGAGGAAACCGTACCTAATCTCGTTAAATATGATAAAGTCTACCCTGTGCATAAGCACGGCGATAAAAACGACCCTAATAATAAAAGACCTGTCTCGCTGACCTCGGCGCCTTGCCAACTTTTTAAGAAGGTCATAGCAAAGAAAATTTACACAGACGCAAACGCACAAGGTCTAATAGCGTCTAAAACTTCGCATATCGTCCCGCTAATTCTGCTCTGTTATAGTTTCTTTAAACTCAAGATATTGGGCTCTCTTCATAAATGACGAAATACCGTTTGACTTCGTGTGTTTCGGTTTTAAATATGCTCTTGAAAGTACAACCCAAAAATCGCTCGTTTTTTAGAGAAGATTCCGCCCATAGTACAAACAAAGTTCATAATACATGTTGCCTACTGCTGCAACAATAGCAGGAATAATGTTGAGTGCATGGACATAGCCGTTATATTAGGAAATATTGACAGATGTACGTTTACCAGCATATGTAAGCACCCTGATAGATTCAATAAGTTCTTTAAAGTCATGACGGTGGAGGATCTAGATGGCATGTTTGTTATTAAACACTCAATAATCCTCAATAAAAGCCCCGTGCCAAAGGGTGTGTAAAAATGTTCAATAATATAAAACGTCAGGTAGACAAGATGTATTTTGCATAAGCTTGGTTCACTTCAGATTAATCTTTAGGGTGTCCTTTTTCTTTTCTGTGGAATCTACAATACCTTTAAGGCATGGCTTTTTTTACATCTTCCAATCTATACAGAACGTCTGCTCCGATAGATGTTGCTATTTGTGGATTGCGGTAAAAGGTTCATTGTTGATAGTATAGCATCTCGTTAAGTTAGCCTAGTGCAGTTAGTACAAGTATGATATTATAGTGTATAATTTTATTGCACTTTTTATTATACATATATATTATATATATGCGTAATCGTAACGAGCACAATTTGATAGTCGTTAGTTAGTAGGCGCCTCGGAGAATCTGAAGGACGAGAGAATACACGAACCTTCGTGGCCCAAAGTAGCCACCAGTAGTTATTTAAAACGGCAATAGTGGCCAGTTAGGTTGGCCTGCAGACAGCGGTTTCGTCTGTAGGGATTATCTGGCTAGTTGCATGACAGAAAATGGAGTGAGACTATTTACGGCTCCTGTTACTATTGCTAGGCTATGCCTATATTTATTACGACTCCTCCTACGACATAAAGCCAAGAACGTCGTTCAGCGACGCCGCGTAATAGGTTGGTGGTCGTTCAGGATCGATATCGGTCCTTTTGTGAACGCCCGTCTCGACGAGCAGCGTCCGAAAGCCCTGCCGTCGGCCCAGCTCGATGTCGGTGTTCAGACGGTCACCGATAAACAGCGCGTTCTCAGGCGTCATATCGGGATGCTCGCGGCGCAGCAGTTCGACGAGTGGTGAATGAGGCTTGCCGATGACCGTTGGGGACCGGTTGGCCGCCACCTGCACGCTGGCCACGATACAGCCGGTGCCCGGCACGATGATGTCTGCGACGATGTTGTACCAATCAGAGCCAGCACACCAGATGCCATGAGCGGCGTCATAAGTCAAGTCGCTTACTTAGATTGTATCATTCTGCCCGTTGACCAAACTCGCGGAAAGAAAAGAAAAAACTTCTCTCCAACTTATGGCCACCACTGTTCGCCAAACAGTGCGATTTTTTTAAGCCAACGATAGTTACAAAGCAACTATATATATATATATATATATATATATATATATATATATATATATATATATATATATATATATATATATATATATATATATATAGTTGCTTTGTGACTATTTAATTTTGGGCAGAGAAGCAGGAACTCAACGCACAGGGCGAGAGAACGTACGAGACTCAAGGGGAATGTAATTTGCACATAATTTTTTTTTTTTATATATATATAGTAACTAGATTTTTCCTTCCTTTGACAATGATGCTTGGATGTATCCGTGCAAAACCGTACACGGGCATTAGCCTTACGGAAAAACAAATGAAGTTATGGTCATCGCACACGTTATTAATAAAATGCACTTATATTAAAAAAAAAAAGATGATGTTTGTACAACTGTTTTCTAACGTATCCGTATATTCTATACGGCTACGTATATATAATACTAATCAAAATTGTTGACATATTTATAACAGCATAACTTCGAAATCAGTAAAATTCTCCGTATAGACATGTTGATGATTATAGATACGGCTTTTTGCGTACGGCTATGCAGCCAGCAAAACAAACGATGTGATTTAAAGCATACGCAGTAGGTGTCGTAATTCTACAGTCTACAATTTTCGTCCCTTCCATATCCCATGCACCCATCTTCTTTCGGCAACTTTAATAAACTAGAATAAGGTATGAGTCGAGACTATTGCAATATTCGAAACTACATGATACGCATTTGGCCCACGAACAAATGTGCTATACATCGAATTTTGGGACCTTGCATGTGCGTAAACACAATATATATATATATATATATATATATATATATATATATATATATATATATATATATATATATTATAATTACAATTTATATTGAGGATAATAACATAAGTTAGAATCCAGCAAACAAAAATAACACTTTCAATGCATTATACTTGTGCCTGGTAGCTAATTGGCGCAGTGATGTCAACTATGATTCAGGTGATTCGCTTAGAGACGTAAGAATCCGCCAATACGCCGGCACAACCTACTAACGAATGGTTGGTTACCTTTTCGTTCGGTCGGCAGCCACTGATCCTCGTTTGTAGCCACAAACTGACAATGAGGATTCAGCAGATGCGATGCGGCCCGGCAGACCTTCGCCATGCTGAAATGCGCGTCGTAGCCGACTACGACCGCATCAACTGACTTGCCCAGCTCGATGCTCTTAAGCAGGTCCCAGTTAGAGGCAGCGAGATCTGGTCCCAGCTCGTTGCACTCAATGCCCTGTTCTACAATTTCGTGCCGAAGAGCCTTACTGCCAATCAAGTAAACCCGTTTCACGCCATGTGTCTTGAGGTGGGCGGCGGTTCCGTACGCTGTACAGTACGTATCCTTCAGGTCGGCGACGAAGTTTAGCCGGCGGCAGTGGTCCATCGTGTCCTGGCGCGTCTTCGTGCTGTTATTCGTAACGTAGCAGATTTTCTTGTCTAGTGCGCGAAGTTTCGTGAAGCACTCGCAAGCGCCTTTGATTGGGTTCTCGCCATTCCACAGCACGCCATCGCAGTCCGACAGAATGTATTTTAGAGTTGGCAACATTTTGTGCCACTCTTCGGCGGTCAGCAGCTTGGCCATGCTTCAAACCGACAGATAGGCTGACGCTAATGACAAGAACGACAACCGGACCAAAATACCAGCGACAGCAGCAGCAGCAGCAGCAGCAGCAAAGGGGAGCCAAAACCTGTGAGAACCTACTCGTGACGAGCAACGAAGTGGGCTACAGGTTCCCAGGAGTTTTGCTTGTTACGCTCAAAGCGGTGTTTTTGAATGTTATCGCAACTCTTCGACTACCTTGACGCTGTCCTCTACCGACTACGATCGGCAGGCTTGACGGCGTTCTTCTCGCGATGATTTGTTTGTGTCGCTGATGCCGTTGTTGGCGCCACGGTCTCCGCCACATCTGCCCCTGTTCACTTGCTGCTGTTGCTAGGGTTGACCTAGTCGTCACAGTACGAACCGTAGCACTACAAATGTTCAAGTTCCACTTAATGTTTGCTAACTGCCAAATTAACTTAGCAAAATCGAACGCCGGTAAAAGTGAGTAGCCCGGTACATGGAAAGGGTGCGATGGTGAGAGCGAGGGGGCAAAAGAAGGCAGATACGCTGCCAGCGCCCTCCGTGGGTGCCACGTGAAGCTACACTGACCAATGACCGTTTGTTAGCAAGGATTTAGTAGCGGTTGGCTTTAAGGAACACCCTCTGTCATTAATGATTTACATTGACTACCAGCAGATTGACTAAATATATTACTTGCTTTACACGCATGTACACAATAATTGTTTATGTTGTTCAAATGTATGCGCAAAACATAAACATGTTACCATTTCTTGCGGTATTACTTATATAGTGTTTTGGATTCGTTATATTGTAGTTTGCTTGAACTATAAAGAAGTTTAATGAAAGGCGCTGCGCGTTTATACTCTGCAATGAGCTACAACGGCCCGCTTCATATGGGCTTGTGTACTCTTGTGCTTGATGCTGAAAAATTCATTTTGTCACATACTGATAGCAGCTTAAGACATCCTTAGCCCAGACCGACAATTGTCTTCATCTGCTATGACCACTAAGCTAAGGTGCATTCATGAATAGTAACCTGTTTTAACTAAACTGTCATAGGGTTAACTAAAAACCAGTTGCCTTTGAGACTTTGGGCCCGATGGGAAAAGTCACAAATAGTTTTCTGGCGGAGCTGGGTACCAGAGTCGCTGTGGAGACCGGTAATGGGAAGGCTTAACAGTTTCTACTACCAAGGATATCTTTTCTCAAACCAGCGCGAAAACGCGGCATCTACCATTGCTTCATTGCTCACGGGCAAGATGCTCGTCTTTCCGCCGTAGCCGAGTCGAGCCGGTGTTGAAGATTCACATTTAACTGAATAAAATATAAACTATGTAATATGTTAAATTACATCAACTTAAATAATGCGGACAACTGGGGCGTTTTTTTGGCATCAGGTCAAACAATGTATGGAATCATTGTATTATTAGACCAAAAGCTGTTGCTCGCACTAAGCACATCATCAATATTCTATTTGCATGACGGGTGGCTAAACAGGCAGGGCACGTGCAAATTCAATATACAGTTACGTATTTGATTGTAACACATTATTCATTCACTCGCTGCTAGTATCATGTAAACCTGGCCACTTCTCAGCACTCTGTCTTGATTGTTTGCCACATCCTTTATTATAAATAGAGGTGATTTAAAAATTCGTTTTTGCTTTGATCCAAAATAAATAGCCATAATATCCTTGCAGTCATGTGTAATAGTCGTAGTACCGATGCGATAGCATCGGTCATAAATGTATTTATTTATAATATTGCATTTAGGTAATTTAGTAACCTTGAGAGTTGGAGGAACTTTTCTTGACCTTACAAGGTGATCACACACACAACTTCTCATCTTGCCTGCGGCTTCGTCTAATCAATCTCGTTTCTTAATAGCAAATCTTGGTGCCACATATTAAAACAAGCTCCCCCCAGATGTGCGCGCAACCTATTCTTTGACAATATTTAAACCAAATGCTAAGCAATATTATTTCGGCATAAGCCGAACACGATAATAATAATAATACAATAATGGCAATAAATACAATTATAAGGAGACATGCAATATAAACACTCGATACTAGTTTCTGTTGGCTTTGAGGAGCCGTGAACCTCTATGTAAATGTAAATCACTCATTATAATAATAAAACCTATCTATCTATCTAGTTAGTTCATCTTGTCCCTTCTCTCTCTAATTTTCCCAGGGAACCCTTGGTGCGGAATGCAAAGATCCTTTACACATTCGTCCTTTAAGGCGGCAGCTGGTGTCTCCTCTCACCAAGAAGCGATCCTAAATAGTGTGTGTTCTGCTCTAAAACTCTCTAATGAGAAAGCGTGACTGTAATATCAGGATAAATAAATATAATTATGTTTTTTAATGCCGGATCTGAGTGCCTTCAGAGACCCGTAGGTTTGCTTCGGGCCCCATTATCTGGTCTCATTCTGCGGCCGTCACAATTTTGTTGTATTTGCTTATAAGGTTGTTTATCCAAATCAAACAGAATCTAATATCGATGCCACATGCTAATAATAATAAGTTGTATGCTACTTTCAATTAAACGAGTTATGTTAATGTTCTAGACGCGCTAACTGGCTACTGCGTAGCTTCAGAAACAACCCACCGTAATTAAATATTAAACTCTTTAACACGTATGCACCCCACGTCATATTATATGCAGGCCCTGTGTGGAACCTCGATCTCACTGCGAATGACTTAAGAGCTTCAAAAAGAGATTAACGTCAGTTGCTTTTAAGTCTGATACGAATCGTAGGGATGTTACTTACACTGCATTTTAAGCTAGTTAGACGGACAAAACGACACACAAATAGAAAAATGCATAACGAGAGATTATGTCCAACTGAGTCCGCAGCAGTATAAAATATGAAATAAATGCTTTGCCAAATTGTATGGCAAAAAAGCGATTGTAAAGAAATATATATATATATTTATATGCGTTTAGCGGATAACCGCAAAACTTCACGGAAATGTAAATATGTAAAAATGCCTAATTATGACAGTTTAATAATAAAGCAAACTGTAAGAATAATATGGACCGCAAGCCGCACAGGAATAACCATAATATGTCTGGTAATTGAAAAACGCGAAGCGCAATCTAGGCGGCGCGTGGTTCTGCACTAATATCACTGGGTCTAAAAGCCCATTTATAAGGCAGATAAATGTCTGGCGGAAGACTAAGGCATTCTAACAACAACGAAGACCTCACTCCGCATACCTAAGGGGCACGTTGGAATAGCTTCCATCATTAAAAGTGTACTGGTTCTATTATTTATCTATTATCTCGATGCGTTTGATGGTATATATATATATATATATATATATATATCGGGCGTTACAGCAAATATAATGTACTTTTTCGGAAAGCCAGGCTTCGAGCTGTTAGTAGTCAAGGGGCTGGGGCTTGGCTACACCCCTTACCATGTCCTCGAAGTGGGACTCTGTTAGCGCATAAGCGCAGGGCTGCGGCTTGGTGTTGACCTAGTCGTGCCCCACCGATGTCGTTGTGGTGATTTTGTAGACGCGTTGGCCCATCATGGCCTGTCATGCGCGTTAAGTGCAGGCCGACGAGCACGTCACTCTGCTCTAAATGACACCTTTAGTCGCGCACTTCGATCTGCCGGCTTCCCATGTGTTTTAGAGCCCCCGGGTCTATCGAGGGATGACGGAAAAAGACCTGACGGCCTGACTTTGACGCCCTTTGAGCGTGGCCGCATGCTTGTTTGGGACGCAACTGTAACCGACTCGTTAGCCCCTTCGATGGTCGGTGCAGGTGCGGACCGAGCAGGTCATGCTTCCAGGTTAGCTGAGGCTAACAAATGCAGGAAATATTCCAGTGTGGATTATCCGCACGAATTTTGTCCGTTGGCGTTCGAGACTATGGGAAACTGCAGGTCCCCTTACGCTCAAACTGATTCAACGCGTAGGCAGAAGCCTTAATCTTTGGACAGGAGACTCGAGAGCATCCGAATTCTGGCGTCAGAGGCTGTCGCTTGACATCCAACGAGGAAATGGCAGCGTCTGTTCGGGGCACATTGCTGAACTGGGCTAACCCTGGGTTAGAGAACCCGTAATCACACGTTCACACGGAGACAATTGTCCACTCCAAAGTGCTAATATAACGAACTTATAAATAAATATAACAACCTTTTCGGATAGTAGCTAAGGATGTGTTATTAATAGCCTCCTATCAAGGAGCAGTTACAGTGAGGAATCGAACGCTGGAGAGCTGTAAGGATGAGAGAGGGAGGAGAGAGGAGACGAGATAGATAGCGGTGGGGTATGAGAGCGATTGGAGAGATGAGGACAGAGAGAGAGAGATGAGAGAGAGAGAGAGAGAGAGAGATATGAGGTAGTTAGAGATAGGACGAGAGAGAGAGAGGAGAAGAGAGACAGTAGAGAGAGAGACAGAGAGAGAAGAGAGGATGAGAGAGACAGAGATAGACAGGGAGAGAGAGAGAGGTAGAGAGAGCGATGGGAGAGAGAGAGGAGAGAGAGAGCAGAGAGAGAGAGATGAGAGAGAGAGAGCTGAGAGAGAGAGAGATGACAGAGAGAGAGAGAGCGAGAGAGAGAGAGGCGAGGAGAGAGGAGAGAAGAGATCAATAGAGATTATGAGAGGATTCTAGATATTTAGTAAGTAAGAGAATATTTATATATAGTGAGATATATTCTATATTATATATATATATATATGTATATATTATTTTTATATATATCTATATTAATATATATAGTATATGTATATTATATATTATGTATATATATATTTTATATATATCATGCATATATATAAGGGTGTTCCTATTTGGTGTCCCAAACGCTAGGGTATGGTCAAACTCGGTGAGAAAATCATTTTTACCAATGAGTGGAAGCCGGGAAAACGTTTTGTTTAGGAGTGAGGATGAAATTTATAAAAGCAGTTATTCTGTCTTTTTTCTCCTACATAGTTGTGCAAAATCTACGTTCGCGGGAGAACCAGTCAACGCACAAAGGAACCGATCATACCGGCGTGTTTGGCGGAAAATTCTGAATAATAAAGTATACATTACTAGCTTGCGTAGCAAAAAGCGAATAGCCAGATTAAGGGAAGTCATAAAAAGTCAAAATGTTACGTTAACGCTTTTTTGTGCAACATCGTAATTTTTTCCATTACGACCAAAAATGCACGTTCAAAAGACTACTCTCAGGCAATAGCAGATTTAATGCCCACTACATTCGTACCAAAGTGATGGTGCTGCGTTACGTATTTGCCAAGTGACTAAGCTTTTTCGACAGTCATAGTTGTTATGTTTCACGTTGAAGTTTTCACGTCCAGAACCGTAGCATTTTGCCAAGACGTTTCCGCCCCCTCTTTCCATTAGAAAAAATTATTCTCTTTTTTTTTTTTTTTTTTTTATATGCTGAAACCTCTCAGCATTAATATGGGGGATTACGGGAATCGTGATGTACATGCGCCACCACAGCCAGTGACTAGTGTGGGACTCACAAACCCACTAACACCCGCCTCCCCCCCACCCCCAGGGAACGGTAACTGCTAGGCATCGCTTCGTATCCATGGGAGTGGCCAGTTTGCCTCTCCTCCCTACTCCAGCCTTCCTACAGTCGCGCTAGCCCGCTTTGGTGCGGGGCGGCGACTTCAAGAAGGCCGTTGATACCTTCCGCAGCCCGCCCGCCTGTGGGTGCGTCGAGAGTCATCATCTGGGGAATCCTTTGCTGTATTTGCCTAGCCTGGTCCGCCTGCCTATCACCCACCCGCCTCCCGTCTACAGATTCCCCCTCTCGACCGGAGCCTGAGTGGACGTTAAGACGAGCTCTCCTGGCAGTCTCTTTGACCACCTTTGTGGACATGATCGCATCAAAGTGGGCAATACCTTCTTTCCAGGCCGCCGCTGAAGTCATCATATGGGTGACGACCTCGTTGACTGGTCGGCCTCGCACAGCGGCCGCCCCCGCGTCCCGCGCTTCCCGGAGGGCCCCACAATGCAGAACAGTGTGCTCTACATCATCCGGTTCCCCCGAGTTGCATAGTACGCAGGAGTCGACTTGAACTTTGTTAATCTTAACCATATACGTCTGGAACTGACCGTGGCCGGTCAGCACCTGGGACGCATAATAAGATAGCTCGCCGTGTCTGCAGTCGTACCATTGCCGTAGGTCCGGGATCAGACTTTTGGTCCAGCCCCCCTTGGTGACCCCCCCAGGAGCTGCTGCCCTCACCCATTTTTTCTGCCAAGAGTCCAAAGTAGCTAATCTAGCCCGTGTGGGGTCTAGATCACCGTCCAGCGCTCGTTCTGCTCGCTCCCCGGCCAGCAAATCCCATGGCAGCATCTTGGACACGACAAGTAGTGCCTCAGTCGACACGGTACGGAATGCGCGGCAGACCCTTATGGCCACCGGCCGTTGCGCCGACCTCAGCTTTCTCCTGTTGCATGCCGTTCTAAGTGCCCTGTCTGCCCATGCCGGTGCTCCGTAAAGGGCGACGGATTCTGCAGCAGTTGCTAAAAGGCGGCGCTTTTCTTCTCCAACTCCTCCGACTCTTGGCATCAGGCGCGCCAGATTGCTGGCCACCTTTCGGGCCTTTGCTGACACGTGCTGTATGTGCGCTGCGCCAGTCAGTCCCTTGTCGAGTATCACCCCGAGGTACTTTGCCTTTTTTCCCAAAACAATTGGGTGACCTGCTACTTCGACCTGTATGTTTTTGGTCATTTTTCTGCCTGTTAGGTACAGCGCCTCAGTCTTGTGCGGTGCCAGTTTTAGTGAATGGTCTTCCATCCAGTCTGTCACCATCAGCAAGGCCTCATTGGCGGCTGACTCTAGTGCTCCCGTACTACGGGCCGTGACCAGAAGGGCCAAGTCGTCGGCATAACCGACCATCTCGACACCCCTAGGCAGACCCTGCAGCTCGAGAACCCCGTCATAGGCGAGGTTCCACAGGACCGGTCCCAGAACCGATCCTTGCGGGACCCCTGCAGTAACTGCGTAGCTCTGATCGCCGGCCAGCAGGCCTCTCTCCGACAGGTACAATGCTATGATTCGACGAAGGTAGGGCGAGATGCCCTTGCGCTCCATCGCTTGCATTGCCACTTTCCAGCTCATTGAGTTAAAGGCGTTCTTGACGTCTAGGAGAATGAGCAGCACAAAGTCCCGTGTTTTGGGGGTCTTCGTTAGCTGCTCACCTGCCCGTCTCAGTACTCTTGCCAGGGCGTCGAACGTGGACCGTCCCTTCCGAAAGCCATACTGTGCTTCTGATAGAGCCCCTTTGGCTTCGATCTCGGCGTTGAGCCGGTCAACCAGTACGTTCTCCAAGATCTTACCCATAGTGTCGAGAAGACATATGGGACGGTAGGCAGGCTCTCCTGCAGGGGCATTCCCTCCCCCTTTCGGGATCAGGACCAGGTTAGCCTTCTTCCACAGCCTCGGAAAACGCCCCTCTCTTAGAAGTCTGTTGGCCAGGGTCTGAAAGACTTTTGGCCAGCGCTTCACTAGCAGCCTCGCCGCTCCAGGGGGAACTCCGTCCGGGCCGGGTGCCTTTCCGGGTGTCAACCTTTTCCTTGCTCGCTCGACCTCATCTAACGTTACCTCCGGAATGTCTTCCGGGGCAACCAGAAACTCCTCCTCTCCTCTCCACGGATGGTCCGGAAAGAGATGGCGAACCGTCTTCTCCAGCACATCCGGTGGTAGTCTAGGAGGTGGTTTCCGGAGCTTGGCCGAGACGATCCGGTAGGGCCGACCCCAAACGTCCCTTGCCACCTCTTCTATCAAAAGCTTATAAGATTTCGCCTTACTCTTCTCAATAAGCTTCTGCAATGTCTGTCTGGCAGCTCCGTAAGACGCCAGGAGGGCGACTCTTTCACTCAGCCATGAGCGCTGTCTAGTGTAAGCCCTATTTAGTCTAGTACATTTACGACGTGTTTCGCCAATTTCTTGGTTCCACCAGTGCACCGGCCGCCGGCGGCGCCCCGAGTTGGTCCGGGGGCCTGCCTTCTCACAGGCCGTTGTGAGAACAGCTGCAATCCGGGTCTCATCCGTGGTTTCCTCTGACAGCTGTCGACAGCCCTCGTCAATCTTCTCCGCCAGAACCCGCTGGTTTAGCTTGCGCATCTGCCAGCGTCTGCGCGGAGTGGCAGCTGGCTCGGGAGGGGTAGCGACCTCAAACAGGATGTATCTGTGGTCACTTCCGTTTTCCTCCTCATCAACCTGCCAACCCGATATCTTTGGGAAGGCTATGTCATTCGCCATCGTGAGGTCCACGAAAGACTTCTGGTTTCCCCGCGAGAATGTGGGTACTTTCCCGTCGTTTACTAAAAGCAACCCATTTTCTGCCATCCATTCTTCTAGTACCTGGCCCCTATCATTTGTGGTTTTGCTGCCCCACCCGACGCTGGCTGAGTTGAAGTCCCCGGTGAGGACGATTCCCTTTCCCGTATGAACGCGTAGGCTCTGCCCCAGACTATCGAGAAACACATTGAACTCCCTAAGTTCCCTATTTGGTGAAAAATAGCAAGAATATAAAACCCCTAGCCCTTCTATTTCTACCCATGCGAACCCTGAACCGGAACCTCGACTTCTAGCCGATAAATGCCTACTATTCCCCGTCCACCAGGTGCCTGAGTCATGTCCCGTATCAAGGCTGATAACACCCTTCCGGAGTGCAATGCCTTTGTTCGGTTCCGATACTAGAGCAAGCTCAATACCCCTGTGCTGGATTGTTTGGTCCAGCAGGACGTGGGCTGCTCTACATCGGTTCAGGTTGACCTGTATGACCCTAATCATTGTGATTGTTACCTGTCCCTCCCTCGATCCCCTCGGAACTAACCTGTTGCCTCCTGGCTGTCGTCCTAGGCGTCTTGAAACCGTCCTCGTCGACTGTTATCACCCTGGCCTTCAGTTTCCGATCCTTCTTAGCCAACTTGCTCTCCCTTTCTTCTATCCTCTTTCTTTCCTCTTCTGTCCGCTGTATGGCCCTCTGCTTTACAGCCTCGCGTCGCTCCTGCAGAGCTTTAGCAAACGCCGGACAGGCCGTTGAGGCCGCCGAGTGCCCCTCTTTATCACAGACGTGACAGTGAGAGTTGGGATTGTCGCATGCCCTCGCGAGATGACCTTCGTTTCCGCACCGATAGCATCGCTTGGCGTCCACCTTCGGCTCTTTGCAGTCCTTCGCCATGTGTCCCTTCCTTCGCTTTCGATATGACTGTCGAAAAAGCTTAGTTACTTGGCAACTACGTAACGCAGCACCATCACTCTGGTACGAATGTAGTGGGCTTTAAATCTGCTATTGCCTGAGAGTAGTCTTTTGGACGTGCATTTTTGGTCGTAATGGAAAAATTACGATGTTGCACAAAAAAGCGTTAACGTAACATTTTGACTTTTTATGACTTTCCTTAATCTGGCTATTCGCTTTTTGCTACGCAAGCTAGTAATGTATACTTTATTGTGCAGAATTTTCCGCCAAACACGCCGGTATGATCGGTTCCTTTGTGCGTTGACTGGTTCTCCCGCAAACGTAGATTTTGCACAACTATGTAGGAGAAAAAGACAGAATAACTGCTTTTATAAATTTCATCCTCACTCCTAAACAAAACGTTTTCCCGGCTTCCACCCATTGGCAAAAATGATTTTCTCACCGAGTTTGACCATACCCTAGCGTTTTGGACACACAAATAGGAACACCCTGTATATATATATATATATATATATATATATATATAAATTGCGCTTCCCAGGCATTTGTGGCCCGATGATCGCACTCATTTTGGCAGAAGGTTTTTGTTCACATTATGTGCGAGCTGCCAAGCAAAGCAATCATTGTGTGCCTTTGCACGCCTATGTAGCGAAGCACCTAGCCCCCACAGTTCGCAAAAAAGGCACTTTCAATATTTATCACCTATCGATGTTTCCTAGCCTACTTCAATTGGCTCGTGCAGGAAGCATATTTAAACGGGGTGGCTGTAATGCTCGACGCCCTAGTTAAACATAATTACTAGTGTACATGCATGATTTATAGAGGTACTAGAGGAAATGAATCGTGCTACGACGAAACGTACGATACGTTCTAGTATTGCGTGCGGAACATAGACGCTCTTCGACGATATTTCATTTAATTCTGTTTATTTCAGAACCAGGTGCGCCAGAGTTCGTACTCCTCGTGAAAGGCGGCGTCTGAACATACCGGGTAAATAGTGCATAGTGATCACCATGCACTATGTACAGGGCAGACAATAAAGATTATGTGGCAACGGATACCATATTGTCCATTCGATGGCTGTGAAGGCTATTTCCTGGGAAGGTGTACTGCGCACTGGAACCGGGCCGATCGGTCAATGCCCCGGGCCTAGTCACCCCGGTGGTACCGATTAGAAAGCCTGCTGCCCTGGCTTAATAGGCATAATGAGATGAGAGTACGTCGCATGAAAGCAGACCTCCCGGCGAGAGAGCCATCTGTGCTCGCTGCTGCGTTTTACAGGGGTGAGTGCACCCAGCTCTGGAGTGGGTCGAGCCACCCTTCGGGGGGTGAATATATTCTGGGGTGTAACGCGGAATCGCGAGGTGGTCGCGTTCGATCGTCGGGTAGGAGTGAATGAATTCCGGAACAATCTTAAACATGAAGAACCTTGCTGCTGAAAAAACGGACAGTCTTCGGACATCACCGACTTCCTCGTAAAGAGAGACAATAGACAAAGTTCGTTTATATGCGCCGTGTATAGAGCCCAAAAGCCAAAATATGGGAAATAGTTAAGACACTCCAAAGGTTGGTCGCAGCAAGGTAAAACGTCTCTAACAGCGAATCGATTTCCACGTCTGATTTTCTGTGACCCTGGCCTTTCTGGTGTTTATCTCGGGTCGCTTTAAAGCAAGGAACGCTTCTACAATAGAGCCAATGCGCTTGATGGAAAGGTCGTGATATGCGACTACGATACATCATCACCACGGCTTGTTGATACCCCTATGGAGCGTAACCAACAAGATCAGCGAGGACAAGAGTAAACGAGATGCAGCTTAGCGGTTCCCCTTGCGGAGTTCCCACATTTTCTTTAATCAATATACCACGCTTACCATATGACAATAGGGTGTCCTTATTATACAGATTTGGCATTTCACTCAGGAGAATCTCTCTTTGAAAATATAGGATTGCTCCGTGAATGATACTTTTGTTCTGTTTCCGACGAGTAGGTCACGGCCGCGTGCTCGCAGTCCTGTCCATAACTCAATTTGCAGGGCAACATGTATTTTTTTGTTATTTGTTGTCTCAACAAACGCTATATATGTATACATATAATGGTCCAACGACTACAGCTCCGTTTATTGATGTCATCGCCCCTGCCCTTACTATCGACGTCGTTATTATCTTTGCGCAGATCGTAATCGAGTAACGTTGTTATTCTGTATACCGGCGCCATCAATGCTGCTGCTGCTGCCCCTGCCGTTGTTTACCGCTGGATCCTCTCAACTGTTTGTTGTAGCATTCGCGTTGTCGTTGTTGTTGTTGTTGCTGGTATTGGTGCTGCCGCTGTGAAAACCGCCTCAGTCAGCCATCTACGCCAAGGCTCCCGGAGAGAATCGCAGCAGCTTTCCGCACGTGTCGGTCGGTGAGAACGGTCATTCGTTTGAAGGGGAAGATTTCTTTCTGTAGGAAGACCAAGCGGTCCGTTGGTATCGATTTCAACATCACATTCAGTCAGTCCGTCTCTGTTGCCACTCTTGCAGTAGTCGGTCGACGTACAGGCGGTGGCCGCGTGTTGTTTGCGTCGCGCCAGGCAGCATAGCTACGTCGGTGTTGTTGCTACTGTTGTTTGCTACGGGCAGCCGAGCCACACGCACGCATCATGAAGACACTCATCTTCGGGTTCGTTGTCGTCTTTGCCTACCTAGCTGCCGGTAAGCTCAAGCTCTCACATGTTTCGAACAACTGTGATGATTCAATGTTCCTCAACTAAAGCAACTAAAAGCGAACCTGTCCAAGCCAGTTGTTGTGTGTATGATCAGCCCAGTTCGTAGAGTGAGAATAGTACAGTGAGAAAAACAACCGCATCAGAGCAAACGGCGTCATCGCAATTGAGCTTGCATTCTTTGATGTAAGAATGATTGTGTTATGAGTCGAACAGAGACACTCGTTTACAGCAAACATAATTGGACTTTGATAAGTACATTATTGGCCGCCAAACAGTTTATATATATAGGTTTCCCGGTTGAGTAGCCGAACATAGACCAGCCCAAGATATCTATCACGAGACTTTACCACGGTTTGTTTAAAGCATATTACGATTTCTCTACTCTAATTTCTCGCAATTTGCAAATCATTTTAAACTCTGCGAAAATGTCGCGTGCAACCTGTGCCGTGGCTATTTTCAAAGGCACAACTACAAGCCTTCAAGTAATAAATGTATCTGCAATGATTAAGTCATTACCCAATAATTAAGAAGGGTGATTTAAAATAGTTTGTTGCTTTGCGTTCGAAAGGTTATAGGTCGAACCCTTCTTCTTCACTTTAGGTATTGCACTGGGTCACTGCCAGTGCAATGCTCAACGTATAAAAATACTCCACATCATTTTAGTTGTCACTAGTCTTATATTTAGCAAACATTTTCAGAGATATGCATTTCTACAGAAATAGTTTCTCGTAATCCTTGAAAATTTACCATACTAAAGATACGACTCTCGAGGCGGGAAAGGTACCATCGACGACAGATGCAGATTCCTATTTGTGTCTACTGTTTTGGCTTGCTACCCGCAGGGGACACGGCTACAGGCGACCACCAGCCGGACACAAATCAGTTCGGCCGATGGCGTTCGTGTCTGACGAGCAAACTTCCTGCTGACAAACAGGCGACGATGCAAGGCTGCGTCAGCAGGCCCGGCGGAACAGATATGTCTAAGTTCCGCCGGGGGCTGGAATGCGTACTTGACAGCTACGGTGTCGTCAAAGACCACAGGGTACGGATCTACACGACTGTCCTATATATTTATATATATTTGTGTATATATATATGTATATATATATATATATATGTATGCGACTTCATATAACAGTTAAGCTACTATAGGAGTTCAAGTAATTTGTTTATTCTATGTGTAACACATACAATAAACAAATTACTTGAACTCCTATAGTAGCTTAACTGTTATATGAAGTCGCATGTATATATATATATATATATATATATATATATGCGACTTCATATAACAGTTAAGCTACTATAGGAGTTCAAGTAATTTGTTTATTGTATGTGTTACACATAGAGCGAGTAAAGATACACATATGATTAGATATACATACTGCGAGCACTTTAATCACTTTAAGTGCGAAAGAGCAACACTGTTAGATTAGCTATGTAAGCATCCTCCAAAATAGTAGCATCCCGAGAATAGTAAAGGACTGGCTATATATAATAGTGTTTACATGGGCTGCAGCTATGAGAACCGACATCTAATTACCAGATTTGATGTCCATGGTATTCACCTGATGATCTGTGTGCGCTTGAAACTTCTCGTTTCATGAGATCTCGTCAGAGTGCACATGTACATTTTGTTGCCGCCCGTGTGACATACATATATCACCTTCAGCGTTGCGAATAAGCGATTTCGTTGTTTCAACTTTGGAAACAGCGGTTTGCCTACAAAGGCTTGCGCTTTATCGTCTATGCGCCTTCAATGATTTTAAAGCGGCATTTAATGCCAAGTCTAGGGATAACCATAAAAAAGTAGGTACTTTTTAGGGGGGGCGATTTTATTAGTCAACTTCTTTTTGAGTACCCGATAGAGACAAATCAGAAATTCGCGGAAGCTTTCCCCCTGTTTAGCATTAAAGCAGCATTAGTAGTGCCAATCGCTTCCTACGGCGCCCCTTAGTCTGGACAGACCTGATAAGAATTAACCCCGCAGGCTCGCGCATCGGCATTTTGTCGTATTTAACGAAAATACTGTACCCACTGTCAAACGCCAGCAATTTAGGAAAATATCTTTAAAACAAACTTTTTTGGACTGACCCTCAGGTTCTTTAAAAGGGCTATTCCAACATACAAGACTTTGTTTTCGCAGTGCTTCGTAAGACGAACCCCATAAATACAAACGTGCACCGGTAGGGATCAAACCCGTCAACGAGTTTACTAGATCTCCATGTGTACTCTCTGTATGACTCAATCTATATATAGGTGTTTGTCCTAAGAGGCTAGTCATAGTTGTCATTAGCGTGATGTCGTCGGTTCAATTTCTGTTGTTGATCGAGTTTTCTTTGAGCGATTTGAGAAACGATGATGAACCATCCCCTTTTTGCTATTCACTGTGCTGACGTCGCAATTACAACTGTACGAATCTCTTTCGCATCAAAATGCCTACTCCATCAAATAAGTTCTTTTTCGATCTATTGGTACCGTACCACTGGAATTTGCTGCTTGTCAGTGGGATCTCGAAATCCACGAAACGTAACTCATTTAATAAAATTATATCTATTACGCCGTACTCGTAATTGCTTTCCGTATGTATTACTCTGTTTTGCACGAATCACCCGTCATTTTGGTCTCTGCCTCGGTCTGATGCTCCAGTGAACTCCTCGCGCCAACGGATTTTAGCATATTGTATTGGTAACTTTCTACCGAATCCCTGCGGTATATGCTTTTTGGTTGCAAAAGCCAATGCCGTTATTACCAATGACGCTCTCGCTCTAGGCCGAACAGAAAAATACTGTTCATAACTTCCCCAAATATGGCCATGCTGTATTCTGGGGTGTAATCGGGCGTCACAGTCTATAAAATAAATAACGGATGAACTGCCGTTAACAATCATTTTGGCTAGCTAGTAAAACGGGAAGTATTTATGTATATTAAGACGGTTGCATATTGCTGTTAGGATAACACACATTCAAAAGAACATATTAAGTTCATGTACTTAGATATAGCCATAATGCACTAGCCTACGATCAGAACATTAATTTATTTTTTGTTGTCCCGTATCCCGCAGGTTAACCTCCAGAAGATGAGCAGGACAGCTCCGACGGTTCGTTCTGCTGAGCTAAAGAAAGCGTTCCAGGAGTGTCCGCGGGACGATAAGAACGTATCGCTCGATCGCTCAATTAAGTGCGTTATTGATCATCTGGAGACGTCCTGTCCGCTCGAAAAGAACCGCGGTTAAGTCTCCTAAACCCAACTAGGAGACAATGGGCAGGAAAGACAGCTAAACGTGGACGGAAGAAACAGGAAGAAGCGAGGAGCCCGCACCGAGGCACCTGGCACTAATATATGCCTGACTCCAAATGTGTTTATCCTATCTTTCCTTTGATTGATCATAGCGCCTTCTGGACACTCATGATAGTGGTGCTCGCTGGCCAGACCGTCAGCTAGGTGTAATGGTAACTAAATATATGCTGACACCGCAAAACGCCGCAACACTGAAGACAAGTTGAAGCTCTGTTTTTCGTTAAATTAAACTTCAAGATTCTTCCCTCATCCTCATCACCCCCACCTGGTCTACCATTGCTCGTTACATCGCCGAATCTAACGACCTTGAGCATTAGATATGATCGAATACGTTTCACATTGGAATACACTGTCAGTATAATCTTGCAACTGTCGTGTGGTCATTATATGTACGAATATATTTACGTGTATGGCCTCAGGCGTAAGCGTTTGTAATTAAACTTCGCCTTGCGTATATACTACTACGGAGCCCAAAATGTGTTTTTATGTGTATTCATATTTTACTAGCAATTAAGATGAGTGTAGGTATAAAAGTGTCTTGCCGTGTGGCGTCATAGCGTCGCCTCAGATGCAAGTTTTTCCACCGGGCGCACTTAGTATTTGTATAATGAGCAATAAAAACGCAAGATGGCGGCATCCAGGAGTGCGCGTCGTATGTAGCTCCGTTACAAAGTGCTCGTGTGAGTAGACTCACTTTGAACCCAGTGGGACCTGTTCGGTGGGTGTAGTCCATGCGAGGTGCACAGCATTGCGCCCTGAACGTTCTGAACTAAAAGGCGCCCGCCCTAATGACGCTCTGCTTGAGATTCTGTAGCGAGCAGAATGGGCGAGGAGCGCACCTCGCGTCGTACGCCGACAACTCAATTGTCTATGCATCTAGATTTGCAAGGAACGCGCGAATCAAGGTTGCTGAGATCAACTTCTGACGTAGAACAGGACAATTACGCAGACCGCAGAACCGACCACATTCATTTGCCGTTTGCAGTGGAAGAGGTCATGTAGACCTTGCGTGGGCTACCCAAGGATAAAAAATGTGGTGTTGATGGAATCTATTACGAACATTGGGTTAAGTCGTCCGTTTCTTTTTAGCACGGGAGCTATGTAATCTATTTTAGTACTCAGCTAAAAACACACTCCCCAGGCTCAACACAAGGCTAGGCTTAGTTCCAGGGCAAAAACGGCGACAACGTCGACGATCCAAATCTCTACAGTGGTATCGTGTCAGCGCACTCTCTTAAGAAAATGTTCGGTAAGCTAAATATCTCGTGGGTATTTTTAACTAAGTAGATGGCCCTACCATCGGTGCAATTTGGATTCAGGAAAGATCAAGGTACACAGAACGGTGTACCTCGATCACACCGTCAACTATTGCTTCAGTTGGAAGTTGAACGGGTGTTGGCTGTACCCGGGGGTCAATTGTATCGTTATTGATTGTGTCAAGTCTTGCGACAAATTCCCGTCACTCACTAGTCGATTCTTTTCGACACGCTGGAGTGAGTGGTTTTCTTCTATGGGTGCTCGTTAGCTTATTTTCTGAAGATTGCCTTGAAGTAAAAATAAGAGGCGAGGGCATCTTGCCGCTGAATCAAAACGTGCGGACCTTTCAAGGAGCCTCTCAGAATCTGCCTGACTTTTCCCTACTCGTCGCAGATCTAGCCCTCCATGTGCGGAATGAATTTAGAAACTCCGTTGTCGTCATGTACGCGAATGACATAGTAGTGGCCCACCGGAACCGCGGTGCCATTCGTCGAATTGTCGGCGACGTAGAAATTTATTCTCATCGTAAGGACCTACAAAAATTCGCAGAAGACGAAGGTTATTGGATTGTGTGCAGCAGGCGCAATACCCTGTTGTGGCCAACGCCTGGAGTTTGTCAGCTCCTTTTCGTATTTGGGTCTGAGACTACACTGAGACTATATGGGAACGACTCTCACCCAGCACTTCGCCGACAGGTCTCAAGCGTCTATTGCCTCTATTCACACAGAGGCAAGAGACCCTCGAAGACTGTCACCGAGTGCGGCAGTGCATTTTTTTGAGTTTAAGATTGTACTGATGTTGAATCACAACATTTGGTCTGGGTCCATCCATCAGCGGCAAATTTTGCGCAGCTAAAAAAATGTTTATGAGACAACGTATATGAAGCATGCGCTTTGCTTGCCGCGAACGCCAGGAAACCGATTTGTGTATCTGCTAATAGGTTGCAGATTAGCAGCGGAACAATGAGAGTCAGGCTTACGTCAACTACTACACGACCATTTTGACAATTTATTGGAGTGGCAGGGAACGATGATCGAGGCCTCGGCAGGTGTACCGCAGTTAGGTGTGTATCTCGCCAGGGAGCTTTGGGATGGGATGGCATGCACTAGCCGGCACGTGTGCACAAAGTACATTGAGCATGGCTACTATTACTTGGTGTCGTTCGACCCAAGGGTTTTACCAGGCTGGAAATCAATGCCTTTGCCGGTTTTGCTCGCAGACGTGCGCTAAATGCCACGCAATGAACTAGTGGACTCGTAACGTATCTCCTACTACCCCCATGCTGTCCGGTCGTTGGGGTTGTGGACATTACAATATGCCATCTCAAAATGCGGAATATAAATGTTTTATGTTTTTCGGCCAGTATTTCGAAATAATTTGGTGCTTCCCATTCGCTGATGATTGCAATGATTGCATCCCATTGGACTTTTTTTTAGCAAGTTTTTTAGTATTGCAGTAACTGCACATGCGTTCATCTCTGGACACCAAGTTCGCTTTCACCGCGGCGACTTGTTGCCGTTGCGTTATCTTCATAGTATTGTGAAAAGAGATCTGATATTCCAGCTTGCCGACTTGTTGTTGGGCAGAGAGTAGAGAAAGAAAGGGAGAGAGAGAGCACGTGGTAATGACAAAGGTGTAAAGGGTGGAGCGGGATACAACCATAACCAGCGGATAAGAACATCTGGTCGTGAACCTGGGCACCTGACTGTTGAACCTGGGACCTTTTGCTGCCCTTCTAACGATAAAACGACGTCGCAGACCCGAATACGGCTTAGGGTGTCAGCACAGCAAGCATCCTGATTGCTGTTTGGTGTCGACTTTAAGAAAAGGAAGAAGAGAAGCAGCAAACACTATGGAAATACACAATACAATATAAGGCCATATGATATCAGTTGCTAAGTACGCACGCATTTTGTGTGCGCTTAATAATTTGATGTTTGAGATCTTCCTGCAGGAGACCGGTATTGCGTGCATATATAATGGCTGAATATACGTATCTTTTTTGAAGTACTTCCGTGAGAGCAAATGAGGTTAGATTTAGTGAGTAAGGGCATACAGACTATCGTAGAGCCACTCCCACACAACAGGGATAGCTGGGACCCTAGAGGTAACCATTTCCTTAACAGTGTCACCGCGTTCTTCTCGCCTCTGTAAATAAAAACAGATAAGCATATCATGATAGCGTAGATCAAATAGAGATTGGAGTCTGCGAAACTGGGCCGACAGCGACAACGAATCAAGAGTTACTTTTCATTCATACATCCACTCGAGTGATATCGAGTTAATCCCATTTGTACAGAGACGTCCTGTTGTGCAGCTGTTGCGTCGTTTGTGTTTAGTTCAGGAAACAACGATTATGCCTATTAATTTAACCGATCTCGCTGTAGATCCATCTGTTTATGTGGACATTATGATATATAATGTTACTGAAAATTATGCCTTTGAGCTAATGCACCTCTATTTGCACACGGTGAAACAATATTCATGTCTCTCCCAGCGGGGCTCTTCCATGTAGAATATCGAATCATTTTTTCTTTATTCTAAATTTTTTATATAGTATTATAAATGGATGGCTATCAATTTAAGACGTACTTCAAATACTGAATTAATATACATTTTGTGACCTTTTTGTGGTGGCCGCTAAGTATAAAGATACAAACAAACACATATGTGAAGAAGGTACTATAAACGTGGCCGGTTTATGCTCACATTCATAAGAAATGATAACTAAGCCAATAGTAACAGTTAGAGCTAGACTATGTAATAAGCAATCCAAAATATATTTAAAAAATATATTATTATACGGACGACTACAAGCACTATTTTTCATCTTGTGCCTAAATATGACAAACAAATATACGTGTTTTTGTATTCAATTTTGCTTTTTTAGAGAGTCTGACCAACCATATGTCGCAAAAAAGTTCGCCCAAATCTTACCATATGACCGTGTCGCATAATAGTCCTGATATACCAAATAATACACGGAATAATGGTCCTGTGAGATGTTTGGCACGCATCTTACTCTTGTACGCGTTCGTCGTCAATTTCTCTCAATGTGAATGAAACGCGACGTTTTCTTCGCGCTCTAGCTTGAACAGTAATTTAAAAATTAAGCCTGACATTAAAACTAAATTATACAGAGCAGTCGCTTGACGTAAAATGCCGTGTAACCACCTAGCACGCAGCCAAGTGCTATGAACGAGGTGTGCGGCCATTTCGAGATGCCGCTGCACAAAAAACACAATGACAATAGATAACGTAGCACTCTTAAAGAATGAAATGATGACGAAACCGTCGTCCGTTAGATTTGTTTCGTAGTACCAGAGAAGAAAGCGCGAATCACTTCATCGTGGCTCGTTAAGGCAAGCGAACGAACACGTGCCGCATGTTTTGTCTTCGAGCAGATAAGATTTAGGGCACCCGTGCAACGCTGAACGGACATGACGGCAACCGCCAAGGTAAGCCACCGTAGAAAAGTACATTAGTTATGCAAACATATATATATATATATTGCAAGACGTTGTACCGTCTAACGCGGCAGGGACCGAGACCGATAACATCCACGGGCCAGTCGACCCAGCATCATCATGGTCGGCTCACTTGAGTGATCCTTGTAGGTAGGTAAAGCAGACGGCAATGCCGTTGTTGATTATTGCCGTGTATTACTGCCACACAGCTGACCGCAGCGTAGTGGTTGTTGTCGAAGAAGCTGTACCACTTCGACTCAGTGGACGCAGTGTATGAGGAGCATCAACAGTCGCCATCTATCGGCCCCGCGCACAGCGGATGGCCCCAGCCGGTCAATATTAGATCACTATCACCGCTACGTGTCAATTTGCATCGGCCAAACAGGGCATAGACGACTGCCGGACCGACCTCGATTCGAACGAGTTATTACTGACAGTCTCCGCTGCTTCACTCCGGTGTCAGTAGCAGTAGTAGTAGTAGTAGTAGTAGTAGTCTGCGTAGCACTGACTGTATGATGATCCACTGACGATGACAATGATTACTACGACTCCGACCACAATCACTGGTCGTCTATTAGCTTTTGCTTCTGACGGTGACAGAGCGAGGTGGCGGTGTTGGTCAGCGTGGTAAAATAGGCGGCTGCGGTGGTGATGGTGGTGGCGGCGACGGCGGCGCCGGGAGGCGGAAGATCGGACCCCAAGGTGGCATACTCTGATCATACACGTGTAAGCTCGCGCGCTGTAATCCGTACACGTCGATGGCTTAGTGGATGAGGGCGTATGTATATATGTAGATGTATGTATGTGTCTGTAGGTGTACACACTCCTGTATGTGTGTGTGTGCGTGTGTGTGTGTAGGTGTGCGGATTTGTGTACAGACATCGTCGAACGGATTTTCATCTGCAGTGTATTATTGGTACGTGCGTGCTTTGTTTAGATTGCCGCCGTCGCCGAGGACGAGGAGAGAAGAAGACCTGGCCCGCGCCGGTCACCCCATCATTCGCTAATGGCAGCTCGGCGGAACGTCATCCGACTTCAACAGCTACTACAGCGAACAGTAGCTCGGACCGATCGAACCGTACCAGCGATGGAGCTCACGCAAGAACTCTGGACTGACCTGCTGCCTCGACTCAAGTATGTGCTTAGTGACTGTGACGGAGTGCTGTGGCATGTCAACACGCCAATTAATGGCGCCAACGACACATTCCGCGAGCTGCGGAAGCGCGGCCTGAAGCTGGGCTTCGTGACCAACAACAGTTCGCGCACAAAGGATCAACTCGCTGAAAAATTCCACTCACTTAACTTCGACGTCCATCCGCAGGAGATTTTCTGCGTCAACAACCTTACCGTGCAGTATCTGCGGTCCAGGAACGTCACCGGCCGCGTATACATGATCGGCACGGAATCGCTACAGACGGAACTAGAAGATGCAGGATTCGTGTGCAATGCTGCAGGCCCGGACCGCCTCGACGGCCACTGGCAGTCCTGGCTGGGCATAGATATCGACGATGACGTTGAAGCGGTCGTTATCGGCTTTGACTACCATTTTTCCATGTCAAAGGTGTGCCGTGCTGTCACATACCTGCAAAACCCAAACTGTCACTTCGTCGCTGTCGAAGCCGACCGATGTATACCGAACTATACTGGCTCAGGTAAACAAGAATGTCATTGTCGTTATCATTTTTGCGGGTACGTTATCACTTTCTGGAGCCGCACCATGAGGTAGAATTTGCTTGATATAACTTCGATGTGGACGTCGTACTTGCCCGCTCTCTGATGATATGCCTTCTTTTGGTTAAACTTTTTGCACGCTAGACAGGTCACGAGATTGACGCTCCAATTTGGAGAAATTGTGCATTCGATAGGTAGATGTCTAGTTTGATTCCGTTAGCTCAATCATGAAGGTTACGCTGACAAGTGCGGATCATCACGCAAACTGCGTGATTTCTAGGCGTTGTCCTTCCTTCGACGGGAGCCATCCTGGCGGCCGTGGAAGCATCGGCAAACCGACGCGCTGTGGTCATCGGCAAACCGACGAATACAATGGGCGAGATGATTCGACGTGTGTACCCCGATTTGCGACCAGACAACACGCTCTTCATCGGAGACTACCTTGACACAGACATTGAGTTTGGCCTACGTAACGGTTTCACAACGCTTCTCGTCGAAACTGGCATACACAATCGTAAGCACATCTCCAGTACTCGACCGACGTTCTATACGGAGACCGTACACGATCTCTTCACGTTTATGAGCTGAATTACAGATTTTCGCACGTTAAGCTTACGGCGACCACATACACACGCACTCACGGTAGACGCCAACAAATATAAACGACCTTTGTAAATGTAAATTTGCAAGACAAATAAATAGGATTCTAAAAGACGAATGGCAGGCAATCAAACGTTATATAAAAAACGATTTTAGTCACTGCTAATTTCAAAAATGGTTTCTTTTGTTGTGTAAAT
This sequence comes from Dermanyssus gallinae, assembly GCA_003439945.1. Classification (NCBI taxonomy): domain Eukaryota; kingdom Metazoa; phylum Arthropoda; class Arachnida; order Mesostigmata; family Dermanyssidae; genus Dermanyssus; species Dermanyssus gallinae. The sequence goes on along the minus strand of QVRM01007094.1, from coordinate 782,531 downwards.
AAAAGTAAGAAGGTTAAGCGCCGTAATTATGCCTTAAACGTCGACTTTGAAATATATAGAATAATACAAATTATAGCGGTAATTATAACTAAGTTAGAGAAAAACCGTTTACTGGGTCTTAATTTTTAACGTTGTGTCGCCCACCTGGGCAGGCTTGACCATACGAACGGCCTCTAACCGACGGTTACTTCGAGTCTTTCAACAGATCATGACCAGCCCTGCCCTCAGGACAACCTCGACTATGGCTTTTCTCTATTAATTCATCATATTTATTTCACACATATTGAGTATGCATATAGCATAAACAATTATACAGATTATACAATTATACAGTCAGCTGCTCGCGGCATGTCATTCGAGGGAGATGGCTCTCCTCTATACTCTTGCCAGAATGCTCCCCTGGAAGCTCCTGATAAGAAAAAGAAGAGAAAGACGGCTCGACGGATCATTGTATACGTAGGCTGCCTAAAAATCCACGATCTACGCATGGCGGGAAGGATTGGACTCGTCGGTTCAGGAAAGGTTCGAAGGACACTCTAGAGTGTTCGTGCAGGAATGAAACGTTCTGGCGGAAAGTGCTCGTGGCGCCAGTTTCCCGAAACGTATATAAAAATTAAAAAAAAATTTTAATCGGTCCGGGAATGAACTAATTAATCTATGATTTGACACACGGGGATTTTCAGTCCTAACTGTTCAGGATTAGGAAGACTCCCAACCCCATGTGCGACCACTGCACTGATTTAAGGACACCCCATAATACACGACTCTGAGATATCCAGCATGGGCGGAGTAGCGCGTCTTCGCTACGTCTTTAACAAATTCAACACACGCTAGGGGCAAACCTAGCCAGCATCAGTAAGTCTATGTAGCAGTCTCGGTCCCAGTGGCATGAATTGACGAAGATTTTTAAAGAGATACTAGCGTCAAATCTTATAGCAAACAACCGCTGCATTATGCGCAACCCTTAGGCCTCCGGGGGAAGGTTAGCTACGAGTAGAGACCCCCAATTGTTTGTACTATTTGCATAAGGCGACTGGTTTTTAGTGGGCTAAAGTTTTACACTACCGGCCCACACTTGCAATCAAGTTTCCTGCAGTAGCGTCCATCTGTGCGAATTGCAGTGCCAATGAATTTTCTGCATAAAAAAGATTTTTAATCAGGAAGATAATAGGTACAGGACTTAACGACGTCTTTTGGCCATGGGTTCGTTTAGATGCCAGGTCGCGCTCAGCAGCTCAGCTGATGCATTTAATGCATCTACATATAGATACAACAACATTCATGTTTAAAATTTCCGTTCACTAATTACCGGCCAACTTCTACATTCCGTCCCGTCGTTTTGCCAATATCCAGGCCTTTTAGGCTAATTTTCGTTGTTTATGTCATGTTGCGCTGTCTGCGTACGAGAAACAGTCCGTGATGACTCAATTAGTAAAACAGCATATCGATGCGCGTTGTGACTATGACAAGACTATATATATATATATATATATATATATATATATATATATATATATATATATATATATATATATATATATATATATATAGTTAACACTCGGTATTAAAAGGCCTATAAATGGAACTCGCTCAATTTCATCGTGCCGGATTGCTGGCACGCAGCAGCGTCAGATAATAAATAAGGTTGACCCCGAAGATGCCACTGTTCAGTTCACTGTTCAACGCTGCATAAAATATGTTTTTTTGCCTGAGGCGTTTGCGATTGAAAATAAGCTCTGACACGGAAGTGACGTGGAAATGGTTAGTTTTTACGGTAAGAGATCCTTAATTGAATATCAGGTTGCATTGAATTTGCAACAGACGGAAAAGTAACCGGAAGCTCCATTACCTCTATTCTGATGTGCCGAACCAGTTGCGTCATGTAAGACGTAGGGTTCGGACTATGTGGTGTCTAGCAAAGGACCCGAACGAAGGTGTCTAACAAACCTCACACGTTATCAAATCAAGTTGAGTTTACTCTTTTTCTGAACTCCGATGGCTGTGCACATGCTCGATTAAATTATCTCTATTTAGCGCGCTATCGTACCATCATTATTAATTTACGATCATTGTTACTTGACAATGCAGAAATAATGCATACAACTTTCTTAGATATAATGCATAAAGCGTCCTGAAATACCACTTGTTAATCTCGTAGAGGAAATATGGTTATAATGCTGTGTTGTATTTGGAGCCTAAGCACATTGGTGAGCTCAGGATTGTTTTATAATAGAGTTTTCTTCCGTGAGATAAAATGCTGAGATTTTTTTGTTCTTATGTGCTTCCGCACTGCCGCAATGCCCTTAAGCATTTCACTTTTGTCATAGCATTGTGCTATGACTGAATGCTATATATATATATATATATATATCAGCCAAGAGTTAACGTCCACGGGACTGATTTTCGCATTGCTTCATATACCGAACCTCCATAAATACAAATGTGCAACGGTGGGGCTCAAACCCGCGCACCTATGTGTCTTCTCCGGTTGCTAGGCGCACGCGAATGCACCAGTCGAGCCCGGTAGCGTGGTGGCTTGAGTCTGCGCCTCGCGACCGGAGGAGACACATAGGTGCGCGGGTTCGAGCCCCACCGGTGCACATTTGTATTTATGGGGGTCCGTTTATGAAGCAATGCGGAAAGCAGTCCCATGGACGTTAAATCTTGGCTGAGAGTTAGCCCCGAAATGCAAATGCACCACGCCTCCGGGCTCGACGACGCTGACGATGTGGCAGTAGCCGTCAAAGCCGGGACGAGTGTCTAGGTCGAGCTGAATGCTAACAAGACCATGCGATTAACAAATGAATGAAAAACGTACAGTTCCAATTGGCGCCGGAGAATAGCGAGGCGGCCTTGCCCACCGACCGGGTCGCAGTTAACCCGGTGAACTTTACGTTGGCAGACAAGAGCATCAATATAGTCAAGCACGCTCGGTATCTGGGGGTTAATCTGGACAGATGGCTCAGAGGAAGCGAACACGTGAAGATTAACACGGCAAAGGCAGTAAAAGCAGCAAGTAATAATGCGAACATCCACGACCTCCAAACAAGCAGACCCTAGGAGACAGGTGATGTCGGTGGCCGGATCGACTGCCCTCATCGGTTGTACGGTCTGGTTCGCCTCGGCAACAGCCTCACCAAGAGAGCCAAAGAAATGCTAAAAAAAACAGCGAATGACAGCGTTAAGGATCATCCAAGCATACCGTACGATAGGTACGGCTGCTGCCCTGATGCTGACCGGCACTTCTCCGTGGATCTCGTCGTCAAGGAATGGCATAGATTGTGAAAAAGGGACCAGAGGGCTCAAAAGAAACAGTGCAAGAAGCTTTGTTTTCCGAGTGGCAACGAGAATGGACAAATCTGTGGAGGGGAGAGCCTGGGGGCAAAATTTGGGATGTAATCTCGGATATCAAAAAGTGAATGGAGGTAACATGGACATCTTCATGACCCAAGTTATAACTGGACATGGAAATTTTTAGGTCTACCTGGGCAATTCCAACGTAGTTTCCTCATCGGGGAGCTACATCCACTGCACACAAGGCGCATAAGACAACGCGTTGCACACAATGTTGGTTTGCCCTGCTCTAGAGCAAGCAAGATCATTCTTCAAACATGCCGAGAACAGGCATAAAGGATTTCGTTTCATCTGCGAAACGACTAGCGGCTACGAAGGTGAGGCCCAAACTGCAAAAATGTCCTCGAGGAAAAAGGGCGGCTCGCCTGAATACGTCTGGAAAGGTTCCCCGTCATGGAAGACGACGTCGAAAGAGAACACAGAGATGCGGAACGGAACGGTTCTGATCTAGGAGGAACCTTACCCGCAGGTGACTCCGGCCAATTGCTCCGGTAGGCACCCACCTCTCGAACCAACCCATGCTATTAACCAAAGTCCTGGGAGGCCTGGAACAAAGCTAAAAAAAGACTCCGGTTTCTAGATCATCGAAAACCTGAAGTTTTAGTTGGTAACGCCGATAGTTGTGAGGTAAGTCTGACATTGTTCGGTTCACATACACATATAGTGTTCGCTCGTGCTCTTTAAAAAAGACTGGTACAATTCATTAAGATATTTTCATTTCCCGAGCTATCTTTCTGGTAGTAATTCGGTGATTTTTGAGTAAGATATCACAAACTTTTCAACGTTTTCTTCTGCTATTGACGGAGGACTTCTCGAACGGCGGTAATTTTCGGTCTCTTTACGCCCGTCGCGAAATCGACGATACCACGTTAACACAGTGTTCCGGGATACTACTTGAGCACCATAAGCAGTGCGCAAGATTTGCCTCACTTTAAAGCATATAATTTGTTTTTTTTTACATAGAACTTAATGCAAATTCGTTGCTCCTTCATTTTCGGGTCTTTAAAAATTTTTCGCCGAACCTTGTTTCCTCCACTTTTTTGAACCAGACTCAAACAATAAACGCCGCCATCGACTAGCGTGAATTTAGCTTGTGTATAGCTGATTAATGGGGCTTCTAAGCAAAACAAACCAGAGAGTTTTAGTTGTTTGGATTCGGCGGCAATATCTAAAGGACTAGAACTTGCCGATCTGCTCTCGTATATATATAGAGCAGGCAGTTCTTGTAGATGACGCTTCTAAAGCAAACGCATTCAAAGGCTTTTTCTCGTCCGTTTATGTTTTCCAAGGGGGTTCAGCTCCCGAAGGTGTTTCCAACGACGTACCCTCGAGTGACGCCTGTTCATATTTAGATATATCTGTTGTATTGTGACTGTAACTACCAATTCTATGGTGAATAAATCATGAATGAATGAATATTTAGATATATCTGAATATAATATCCAAAGTTAAATGTAGATAATTATAGACCGGTAGCTCAATCATCAGTCGCATGTATTATATTCGAAAAACTGCTAGTGGACAATATTTTTAACTTCCTTCAATCCAAAGGCTTGTTGGATGAGAATCGACATGGTTTTACTAAAGACAAGTCAACGGCAACTCAACTCGTTGAAAGGACTCATGATTGGGCCATTATGATAAGTAATAGGCTGACCTTTGATTGTGTATATTTAGACTTTTCTAAAGCATTTAATAGAGTAAACCACGTAAAGCTTATACAGAAACTTAGGTACTTGAATATTGATACTCGCTCTTCATTATGGATTGCTATTATCAAAGTAAACAGTAGCTTTAGTGAGTCAGGCGCGTGCCCCTCTGGAGTTCCTCAGGGATCAAGCCTCAACCCACTTTTATTTTGCATATTTATTTTAGATCGATAGAACGTTATCCCTGATTCGATAACCTATAAGCTTTATGCGGATGATCTAAAACTATACGGACCATCTAACACTGCTGGTGAAAGACAAGTTCCACAGAGTGCAATTGAGGCAGTTTCTAAATGGTGTGTGGATAACGAAATGCTTATATCAGTGCCTAAATGTGCAGTATTGTGTTTAAAGGAAGCCCATAACTACATGCTGCATGGTGATGCTATCTCTATTTTAAATAGCATAAGGGACATCGGGGTTACGGTGACACCGGAACTGGATTTTAGCGCTCACATCACACAAGTCATCCGACAAACTTCTCTTATATCTAATACAATATTTCGCTGTTTTATAATTAATGATTGCAACTTTTATATAAGGCTTTATAAGTTGTTCCTAAATTTACGTATTGTTGTGAGGTTTGGCGGCCTTATTTAGGCAAATACATTGAAGCAATGGAACGTGTACAGAGGAAGTTCATTCGTCGTGTCTCAATAAGGTGTAACATTGCCCAAAATTCTATTGTGCTAAGCTCTCTTTGGGAACTGCAGTCCAGAGCGGACTATCGCATGTACAATCAAATTATAAAATCATCAAATTTATCTAACTATTTTACCATTCGTGTAAGCAATCTTAGAAGCGGCAACACCATCTCGTCTAGACAAATTGCAAAGACGGATCGCGTAAATAACATGTTTTCATGGCGGATGGCTAGGGCACTGAGAACTCAAAATACTTATGGCCCAGATGTCGGCACACACGTAACTTGGCTGTTCTTTGAATCTACAGTTTTTGTAAAATGTAAATATTGCAACATATCCCCCTTTGGCAAAATAAAGGTGCGTTTGATTGATTGATATAATGCACACACTATGGACCTAATGTAGCTTAATAATCAAGCACACTAATTGATAGGGGTCACATACGAAGCATTTTGTGTGCACACGGCGACTATCGCGATTCCATCCTAAATATACCGGAATTCAAAGATTCCTAGACTTCTAATTTCCTCCTTCTGTAATATCTTTACTTTTATTAGCATCTGGAATGTATATTGTTTATTCTATAGTTGTGTGAGTGCATAACTGAACAATATGAGCAAATTGAAATGAAGTAGTGAAGGTTTTCAAATAGGTTTTTAATCTTGAATACGTTCAAGATTCACACAATATCTTTGCCCCTAAATTGATCATGAATAGTCTTGTTCGCTCAATGTACGGCTTTTTAGTCGAATTATAGCCACCTCCTCAATAGATAGGCACTCTGATCATATGTATGTAGAGGGTAAGCGCCTGAACCGAAGAGCACAAGTGCCGCTTCATTCAAATCGCAAAACTGCTCCAGCAAATTAGTATTCGCCGGAATTAGATGATTCCTTTAAAAACCTATGTCAACGTAGTTTATTGGTCATAATATTATTAGCCGTTTTGTAAAGATCCATTACGTTTGGCAAGTGGTTTGATGAGAAAATGCCACTGTACTGCGAAGAAAATGTCTTTATCTAGTATCTAATGTAAATAAATTCAGTTATTCCTCATTGAGCTTTAAATGTCCATAATTACACATTTCAAATAATTTTAATTACTAAGGGCACTTGAAGACAAAAGAACATTTGAAAAGGCTATCGTCCGCGTCTGCCCGCTCTTGTGAGTGTGTAAACATCCTACCTGTTACAAAACGGTGTTTATTATATTTTTAATGTTTTAAATTACAGCATTAATTCAGCTAGAAGACCCATTCAAAATCACATGTTTTTAATATATTCGGCGAAATTAAACAAAAAATATGATTTAAGTTTGGTTTTGCATTCCTTTGTAGATGATATTAATACATATGTAAGCAGATGAGGAAACCTGGCATTTATGTTTACCAGGCGATAATTAAGCATCGAATAATTTGGCACAAGCCTTGCATTTTGGTGTGTTGTTTATTGCACTTTTGGTAGGATAAGCTTTACTAGAAGTAGCCCCAAAAGGGTTACGGTTCCTGCTTTAGTGTCAGAATGCTATACATGTATTTTCCATGAAATTTTAAATATTTTTCTCTCTCCATATGTTCTCAGTGGTATATATATAGAAAATATTGTGATGATTTATAAATCAATTACAATACGTTTGCACACTCGGCAGTGCTCGCCTTAATGAAAATTATGGTAAAAAGGGTAATATATATATATATATATATACAGGGTGTTCCTATTTGTGTGTCCAAAACGCTAGGGTATGGTCAAACTCGGTGAGAAAATCATTTTTGCCAATGGGTGGAAGCCGGGAAAACGTTTTGTTTAGGAGTGAGGATGAAATTTATAAAAGCAGTTATTCTGTCTTTTTTCTCCTACATAGTTGTGCAAAATCTACGTTTGCGGGAGAACCAACACACAAAGGAACCGATCATACCGGCGTGTTTGGCGGAAAATTCTGCACAATAAAGTATGCATTACTAGCTTGCGTAGCAAAATGCGAATAGCCAGATTAAGGAAAGTCATAAAAAGTCAAAATGTTACGTTAACGCTTTTTTGTGCAACATCGTATTTTTTTCTATTACGACCAAAAATGCACATTCAGAAGACTACTCTCAGGCAATAGCAGATTTAATGCCCACTACATTCGTATCAAAGTGATGGTGCTGCGTTACGTATTTGCCAAGTGACTAAGCTTTTTCGACAGTCATAGTTGTTATGTTTCACGTTGAAGTTTTCACGTCCAGAACCGTAGCATTTTGCCAAGACGTTTCCGCCCCCTCTTTCCATTAGAAAAAAATATTCTCTTGCTGAGTTCTACTAAACCTTAAAATATGTACCTAACTTTCTCATACACCCTATGCAAGTATGCATGCCTTCGCTTTCGATATGACTGTCGAAAAAGCTTAGTTACTTGGCAACTACGTAACGCAGCACCATCACTTTAGTACGAATGTAGTGGGCATTAAATCTGCTATTGCCTGAGAGTAGTCTTTTGGACGTGCATTTTTGGTCGTAATGGAAAAAATTACGATGTTGCACAAAAAAAGCGTTAACGTAACACTTTGACTTTTTATGACTTTCCTTAATCTGGCTATTCGCTTTTTGCTACGCAAGCTAGTAATATATACTTTATTGTGCAGAATTTTCCGCCAAACACGCCGGTATGATCGGTTCCTTTGTGTGTTGACTGGTTCTCCCGCAAACGTAGATTTTGCACAACTATGTAGGAGAAAAAAGACAGAATAACTGCTTTTATAAATTTCATCCTCACTCCTAAACAAAACGTTTTCCCGGCTTCCACCCATTGGCAAAAATGATTTTCTCACCGAGTTTGACCATACTCTAGCGTTTTGGACACACAAATAGGAACACCCTGTAGAGAGAGAGAGAACTGCTTTTGCAAACGCGGCGAACCACCTTGGAGCTGTCCGTGAGAGCCCCACCAGTCACTCGTCACCAGTAGTTCAGCTAGTCAGCAACAGGTCGAAGTCAACAAGACGGAAAAGGAAGTGGTGTACAAAGATGGGCAGAGAAGAAAGAATAAAGAATGGATAGAAATAAGCGTATATAAGCGTATGAGAAGAAAGCGCTAGAATGAGCTGAATGGTATCGCGTCGTTTTATTTAGATCCAAGTTGTACAAACGTTGCACTCATTGTTTTGTGTAGTGTTGACCTAGCAGAGCGACGGTGACGACAGCTCGTAGCACCAGCTTGAGCTGATCGCGCCTCCGCTCCGCTAGCGCCGCTTCGAACTTCGACTGTCGGACACAGATGGCACCACCAGTGTCGACTCGGACGGACGGACTGAATGATCGCTTATGACGCAATGACGCAGCTAGACTTGACGTGCTCCAGTTTTGGCGAATTCTTCGGGCCAGGATTGCCCGTCCGTCTCTGTTGTTCTTGTCACAGCTATCCTTTTTTCCTATATATATATATATATATATATATATGCCAACTTTGGAAACGTCTCTTCAGCATGAAAAGACACACAGTTGCACCAACGGAACGTTGTTTGACCTTCTTCACTCCAACCTAAATATCAGCCAGACAAAGTTACTATGCCATCGACGTGTACCCGTTTGCTATTTGCCCATAGAGCACGCCCCTGTATATTGAAGTAGAATACTTAAATACGAAAACGTGTTTACGAACTCGAGAGACTCTCCACGGCAAAAAAATGTGCTTTCTGTCGCTCTTCACCCCGGAATTTAATGGCTTAGGTCTTCCGGGAGTTTATTTCCGGCTCCTTATAGCGAGATACATCTCAACCATTTGGGCGATGTGCTTAATGACACCGATGTCTTTATGAGCAAAAACGACGTCATCGTCGTACATCAAGGCAATGGCATTCCTGAGCTCTTGCTGCACATAGCTAACGATGTCAGAGAGGGCAAGTCCAAACAAGATACAACTCAGGGCATCTCCTCCAGAAGTCCCCGAGTCTTGCTTCAGTCCAAGAACACCCCTTCTGCTAGTAAATAATCGTCATCGAAGCTCAAACGCAGCCCCACAACAGCCACCTTGGTACATGCGCTGCTTGCTCAATTATTGATAAAAGTACGTGAATAGCGTCGCGCATTCTCAGCGCTTTCTTTTAAACACATGAAATAACAAACTGAAACTTAACTGTTTAAGAAGAAACTCCTTTACCCCACTCTTGCTGCAAGCAGCTTAAAGAAGATACTTTTGAGAGCACGTTCTGAGACGATCCCATTGTGGATATTCGGATCAGTTTGATCCTTACCGTATTTCTCTTTGAATACACGTGACAACCTGGCATTGTGTCAAACGCCGGAAATTCGTCCTTTCTATACGATCGCGTTAAACAAATCACAAAGGACGCCTACAAGAGTAGGCTCAGACTGTGCCCAGTGCTCATAGTAGACACACCATCGCGCTCACTAACCTTCTTCCTTGAGAGCGCCCGAACAGCGGCACACGCTCCGTCTACTATCAATGAGCTGTACATGATGTGCTGCTCTATTGTGAGCGGCAGCTCCAATTTTTTATGTTCCCGCTCGGCATGTCAAGCTAAATGACAAATTGGTAAGGTCGGCCCTCACCTTCTCGTCTGTTTGCGAGTGCCCCACCCTGTTTCGAGAATTTCCACCATTGCAAGAAGCATCCATTCCTCCTGTTAAGCATACTTCACCTTCTGACTTAAATTGAATATACAACGAGTGTAGTCTGGTTTTGTCTCGCCTGCTGTTCAGACTCTTCTGTGCTTTTGGCTTTACGCAAAAATCGTATGGCAGATGTAGCAGGCCCTAGAAAACCATAAACGAGATACCTGGGGCTCGAGTTTGCGTCATTTAATGGCGTTTATCACGGCTTTTTAAAGCCATTGGCGTCGGTCAGCAGCCGTTGGTGTGCGCTTGAGCTCAGTTTTTTAGGATTCTAAGGGCCGGAGCGGGGCCTGCCATAATCTATTCGGCGTTATGCGTCGCGTTTACCATCGCTAGCCCTACTGTCGATTCTAAAGTAAAAATCGCTGCCAATATATATACATGGTGTTCAAAACGTATCGCGACTTTTGTGTTTTTCAAAAATTATTCATTTATTCATGAATATCTATTTTGTCCCCTTCAAAGTAATCCCCATGAAATATTATACACTTGTACCAACGGTTTTTCCAATCTTCGAAGCACTTCAAAAAACCATTTTTTTTTATCTTGTTCAGCTCCTCCTTCGATGCCGTCTTTATCTCGTCAAGCGTAGCGTAACGTCGTCCTTTCATGGGCCTCTTCAGTTTAGGGAACAAGAAAAAGTCACAGGGGGCCAGATCTGGGGAATACGGTGGCTGCGGCATCATTAGTGTGTTGTTTTTGGCCAAAAACTCGCGCACAAGCAACGATGTGTAAGCAGGGGCGTTATCGTGGTGCAAAAGCCAATTTTCGTTCTTCCACAAATCCGGGCGTTTCTGGCGGATTGCTTCGCGCAAATTGCGCATAACTTGCAGGTAATATTCCTTATTGACCGTTCTACCCTGTGGCAAGAACTCATGATGCACCACGCCCCTGCAATCGAAGAAAACTGTCAGCAAAACTTTCACATTCGACCGAACTTGGCGCGCTTTTTTCGGTCTTGGTTCGTGCGGCAGCTTCCATTGAGATGATTGAGCTTTGGTTTCCACGTCATAACCATAAACCCACGATTCGTCACCAGTTATGACCCTCTGGAGCAAATTTGGGTCGTCGCGGACAGAGTCCAACATCTCATTAGCAATGTTCATGCGATGCTGTTTTTGGTCGCAATTGAGCAATTTTGGTACGAATTTCGCGGCGACCCGTCTCATGCCCAAATCATTGATAAAAATCGAATGGCACGAGCCAATCGATATGTTTAGGTCCTCAGCAACTTCTCTAACGGTGATTCGACGATTGGCCAATACCATTTTCTCCACTTCATTAATTTTTTCGTCTGTTGTTGAAGTGCTCGGGCGTCCGGCACGCTCTTCGTCGTTCACATCTTCTCGGCCTTCTGAGAACATTTTGTACCACCGATAAACGTTGCTTCGGTCCAAGGTAGCTTCTCCGTATGCCACAGTCAACATTCGGAATGCATCCGCGCACTTAATTTCGTTTTTCACACAAAATTTGATACAGGTTCTTTGATCCATTTTTTTTAATAGGTAAAAATCGAAGACGATCCAAAACACGTGCAAGCAAAGCAGCTGTCAACAATTAAGTGAACATTCAAAATGGCCGAGCTTGTCGGCATAAGTGAGAGACATGAGTACCAACATAACGCCACAAAAAATCGAAATTCGAATATACGTAACCCGCGAAAATTCAAAAGTCGCGATACGTTTTGAACACACCGTATATATATATATATTTTTTGTTTTATTGCCAATTATCTCAAATAACTTGCGTTAGTTTAGTTAGTTTATTTTCGTAGATCCATGTTAATTATCATTGTTATGAAGAAGCTTAACACCGAATCGCACTCTGATCTAAGAAATTGCTTTACTAACCATTACGCGATTCTCTGGTTGCGCATATATATATATACGAGGTGTGTTCAAAAAGTATCGCGACTTTTGTGTTTTTTCAAAAATTATTAATTTATTCATGAATATCTATTTTGTCCCCTTCAAAGTAATCCCCATGAGATATTATACACTTGCGCCAACGGTTTTTCCAATCTTCGAAGCACTTAAAAAAAAACATTTTTTTTTATCTTGTTCAGCTCCTCCTTCGATGCCGTCTTTATCTCGTCAAGCGTAGGGTAACGTCGTCCTTTCATGGGCCTCTTCAGTTTAGGGAACAAGAAAAAGTCACAGGGGGCCAGATCTGGGGAATACGGTGGCTGCGGCATCATTAGTGTGTTGTTTTTGGCCAAAAACTCGCGCACAAGCAACGATGTGTGAGCAGGGGCGTTATCGTGGTGCAAAAGCCAATTTTTGTTCTTCCACAAATCCGGGCGTTTCTGGCGGATTGCTTCGCGCAAATTGCGCATAACTTGCAGGTAATATTCCTTATTGACCGTTCTACCCTGTCGCAAGAACTCATGATGCACCACGCCCCTGCAATCGAAGAAAACTGTCAGCAAAACTTTCACATTCGACCGAACTTGGCGCGCTTTTTTCGGTCTTGGTTCGTGCGGCAGCTTCCATTGAGATGATTGAGCTTTGGTTTCCACGTCATAACCATAAACCCGCGATTCGTCACCAGTTATGACCCTCTGGAGCAAATTTGGGTCGTCGCGGACAGAGTCCAACATCTCATTAGCAATGTTCATGCGATGCTGTTTTTGGTCGCAATTGAGCAATTTTGGTACGAATTTCGCGGCGACCCGTCTCATGCCCAAATCATTGATAAAAATCGAATGGCACGAGCCAATCGATATGTTTGGGTCCTCAGCAACTTCTCTAACGGTGATTCGACGATTGGCCAATACAATTTTCTCCACTTCATTAATTTTTTCGTCTGTTGTTGAAGTGCTCGGGCGTCCGGCACGCTCTTCGTCGTTCACATCTTCTCGGCCTTCTGAGAACATTTTGTACCACCGATAAACGTTGCTTCGGTCCAAGGTAGCTTCTCCGTATGCCACAGTCAACATTCGGAATGCATCCGCGCACTTAATTTCGTTTTTCACACAAAATTTGATACAGGTTCTTTGATCCATTTTTTTGAATAGGTAAAAATCGAAGACGATCCAAAACACGTGCAAGCAAAGCAGCTGTCAACAATTAAGTGAACATTCAAAATGGCCGAGCTTGTCGGCATAAGTGGGAGACATGAGTACCAACATAACGCCACAAAAAATCGAAATTCGAATATACGTAACCCGCGAAAATTAAAAAGTCGCGATACTTTTTGAACACACCTCGTATATATATATATATATATATATATATATATATTTAATCAGGCAGATTTATTGATAGAGTAAAACACGTTACTTATATTATGATTGTCACTCTCGATGCTTATTTTGCTTCTGGTCAAATTGGTTCAGTGCATGCGCTGCTGCGTGTGCTGTTGTTTTTATTGGCTTCTTGCTATCATTGACAGCATTTTTTTTAATTGCTGTCCTTGTTGTGGTTACCGCTTCCGCCGGCCGCAAGTGAAGGCAGTAAGCCCGCTAGCGTGTGTTCATATCACCGCCGCTCTAATTACTGCGGTTAGTAATGACGTTTGTCACTAAAAGTTTCTTTATTGTACTAAATAGGTTTGCTACTGCAACTACTGTACGGTGTGCACAGAGTAACCAATGCCTTAGAACGTGGCTTTCTGTTGGAAATGTAATCTTTAATAAAATGAAGCAAATTTTAAAGTAATTTAAAAACACTTTCTTTTAAATAATTTATGATATGAAATCTCTAATGAAAGATTCAGTCTGTATTAAACTCTGTCGAGTTGAACCGTCAATCTTGGAAAGGTAGCAGTAGTTGAAGCTAATCGTAAGCAATGAAGGGCTGTGATGATGATGGCTTCATGTAGCAATCGTAGACACGAGACAATCCTAGTGCGTTTCTGCCAGCTTGTTCTGATGAGGCCGTTTACGAGGTGCTATTGGCCTATCATCGGCAAGAAAACGCACCATGGTGCGTTGGCTGCGTTGCATCTCTCTACCTCGATAATATACTCTTTTCTTTTTTCTCATTTAAGTGGCATTGAATTGATAGTTGCTTAGATTGTAATTGTTTGTGTCTTAATCTATTTCCTTTAAAAATAAAATAAGTTGACTATACAGAGTAAACTTTTTTTCTGCCAGGAAGTTAATCTTTTTAGGTCAACTAGTCTTGATAAAAACTAACTCTAACTTAATTTAAAAAAAAAAAGCTACAACGACAATTATAGCCACAAGCAGATCACTGGTGCTGCTGTCTCCGTTAGCAGTTTTCTCAGAAATGGCGAACAAAGACGATTCTTTATAAAGCGGCTCGTCCCGCATGATGATATTGTGTCAATATGTCCAGATTAGCCATGTGCATACATATCTGTGTTTGTCTGCTAATGTGAATCCGCACGTGCCTGGCGCGATCGGAATTGTAGCGACAGCGACAGAGTTCCGTCTCTTGGACTGCCTTACGACAACGCCAACGGCACACACAGTTCACAAACACACACTGACACACAAACTCTCGGCCAGGATCGCTAGACGCCACAGCCAAGTGCCAATCTATCTACAATATGACACATGCAGATGCATCGAAGGCGGTTATCGACCTATGACGAGACTGCGATATGGAGTATGCGACGCGACAGTGGTTGATTCACTCATCTGCCCACTGCCATTCTTTAGTGCAGTGAGGGCATCTGGTGTTGATACTGTTGTGGTCGGTGGTGGTTGTAGTGGTGGTGGTGGTGGTGGTGGCGGTGGTGGTGCTGCTGCCTCGAGCGACATCGCTGCCGACACAGAAGTTCTCAGTGTGCGCATATATTTGAGACGTCAGCATCTATTGGCTTCTAGTATCGAAGTACAAGTGCTCGCAGATATCGTTTGTTTTTCAGAAGTTCTATGGAGGTTGAACAGGGGGTCGGTTGGGTGGAAACGATTGAGATTTCACTGAAGAATTTGAATAATAAAAGCGCGCCGCGTGCTTGATGACATATGCTCTATGTCCGATATTCTATACTAGACTATCTATCCTCTGTACATAGAACGTGCCCGGCTCTAAATATGTTTTTTGTTTTTGATTTTTGGTGTTACATTTAGGTAATATATTAATATAATGCAACATGACCTAAAACGCTATTTGCTAGCCATTAATCTAAACGGGTTTCAGCTTTGCTTAGATATCAATGAAGATTGTAAACACAGAGCGTTTGCTTTAGTATTTGCCTAATAGCCACTTACGTTTCTGAGATAACTGACTAATATCATTCTTGTTGTATTCGCCCCTTCTTCCCAATGGTATTAAGATAACTAGTCATGTTACTCTTCTCAGTTCATTCACGTATTGGTTAACATGATCGTGATATAATATTTAAGTTATTGATTTCCTTTTTGGGTGGGGTCAGTAGACCGACTGGTCATCGATTGAGAGTGTGTGTGGTAGCGGATTGGCTGTGTTTGTCGTCGTTCAACCTGCTGTATACTCGAGCCATGGTTGGGTAGGCAGCGAGGGAGGGAGGGAGGTAGGTAGGACGTTGTAAGCGTCCCCGTTGTAGCCTCCGAATAGTAGCCTGGATAATGGAAAGTGAACGGCATACAGTAACACACTACCATCGCACGTTATACGTGCGATGGTAGTGTGTCAGTGTATGAGCATCATATGAGAGGCAATTCTTACGACGACCCGTTCGGCTAGATCCGTACCAAACCGTGGCGCCGCCCATATGCCCCTATTATTCTATTATTCTTCTTCTTTTTCCGAAACAAGAAGCTATATATATATATATATATATATATATATATAACGCGGGTTATAGTTTAACTATAAGTGGTCTGTACTTATCGTAGTTGCATTGGAATGCAGGTAGGTGGACCGTAAACACAGTCACGGACAGGCCTGTACTGCGCAGGCATTTGCTATCGTTGGAGTAAAGACGCGATTGCTTGTCTGTGTCGAAACTATGGCCCAAGTACCGAATGAGCCCAGCCATTCTGCTACACATATTGTTGCAGTTGTTGCGACTTTGTTATTGTTGTTCTGGTCTGTTCACAAACATTTGCGACCTTCAGGAAGGCTTTGGGACTATGCTGGAGTAGAATTTGATTGATTGACAACGTGGTTTATTATCGGAACTGCATCTTACAATGCTCAAGTTCTCACAAAAAATAAATAAAATAATAATAATAATAATAATAATAATAATAATAATAATAATAATAATAATAATATTAATAATAATAATAATAATAAGGAGTAGTAACATGTGCGCCAGTCGAGCCCGGTGGCGTGGTGCATTCGCGCCTCCTGACCGGAGGAGACACATGGCTGGGGTTCGATCCCCACCGTTGCACATTTGAACTCACTGGGGTCCGTTTTTAGGAAGCAATGAGAGGGCGGTTCCGTGGTAGTTGAATGTCTGCTGAGAGTTAACCCCAAAAAGAAGTTAGCATGTGCACCAGCCACTCGTATTGTGTGGCGGCGTGGTCTAGAGAACAAGTGCGCCAGTCATAGCAGGCATCTGTCGGGGTGTCGCGGGTACGATCCTTTGTTGCTGACTGCTCGAATTTTCTTTGAACGACGCTCATTGCGAACATGCGATAAAACGTATACCGCTGATAATCAGCCGCCGCCATGCTGCTACCACAAGATCTGTTGAAAAATCCTAGATTTCTCAACCTACCCGTTTGGCCGTCGTCGCACTGAAGCTATGCCGCAGGGCGATACCAAGCCCGCAGGGAACGGTTTAGGATGGTCGATAGAATTTGAAAACAAAAAAGAAAGCCCCGCCACTCGCATTGACACCGGTCACGCCGACGACAGCTGACTGCCGCCAATATTGATTGTTCTTGTGCGCGCTATTGTCGTCTTCGTCTCTACTCGACCGCTCCCAGTATTACGACAACGAGCCGTCAGTACTGCTATGAGCAGGTAGGTAATCGACGACGTCGACGATGATGACGACGACGACGGTGGCCGACAGCCTTGACCAATTTGGCGCATACGAACCAATTTACATCGACGAGAGACAGAAGGAGAAGGCGAAATGGAGAGCAATCAGCAGAGACAAAACGACAGAGAGAGAGGAAAAGAGATCGTGAGCACGGGAGAGAGAGAGAGAGAACGAGAGAGGGTATCAAGAGAGCTCGTAGTCTGTTAGAGACGAATCAGAGAGAGAGAGACACAAACATAAGGCTGAACGTGCGTGTCGTTAGTTCTGTGGTCTGCGCGTTACTACGGCCGGCCAGCTAGCGTCAGCGAGCAATAAGCAGACCGAGCAACAGTAATGACTACTCGAAGTAATAGTAGTAGTATTAGTATTTATACTGGTGTCCAGTACTATTACTGCCATGTACTAGTAGTATCTGCTGGACTCGTAGCTGAGCAGCATCAGTAAGAGTGGTTAACTAACTAACTAACTAACGGTCGACCACAATTGTAAGCTTAATATTAGTTAGTTGTCGTTGTCGTTATCGTCGTCGTTGTACCGTCAGCATCGGCAGCATGTAATCGAAACAGCAGTCACAGCAACATTTGTAGCCAGCCAGCTGTACCTGTGTAGCACTATTCAACCACCGCTCAATGTCCGTTCCACTACTCCGCTCCACTGCTAGCTGAAACATGAAACGATATAGAAACTATAGACGCTCGAACGATCGGTCAGGCCAACACAGAGACAGATAGATAGGTAAATAGATACATGGAGAAACATCCGTAGAAGCTCGATCGATGATCTAGGATCGAGGCTAGATACTGCTGCTACCTGATCACTGTTTATGTTACTGTTACTACAACTAGTGTAGTTATGACTATCACAACAATGACTGCTGTATCGGGCTAGCATCGTCTCGACGGATAAGGGGCTCATATCGAGCGTTGACTGCCTGCTCGGGATAGGATAATCGAGTTAGCCAATACGACCGGCGGCCTTAGATTCAGCCGCGCACCTCTTCTTTATCCATCGTTCGCGGGTGACAGAATACGAGAGAAAAAGAGAGATGGAT
This sequence comes from Dermanyssus gallinae, assembly GCA_003439945.1. Taxonomy (NCBI): domain Eukaryota; kingdom Metazoa; phylum Arthropoda; class Arachnida; order Mesostigmata; family Dermanyssidae; genus Dermanyssus; species Dermanyssus gallinae. The sequence continues at coordinate 764,272 of QVRM01007094.1, read as the reverse complement.
TCGAGAGAGAAAGAGTGCGAAAGGAGAAAGAACACTCACGAGGATGGATAACAATGACTGACAAACGTCAACTCATCATCGTGACCAGCACGACAAGTTCACATTCCGAGCGCCGACGGAGAACCGATTCTATCCCGTTTGCACCCATATAACGGTGACCGTCGCAGTAACGACAACAACAATAACACCACTTGCACTTACTGGATGTTGGATGGAGTTTGGGAGGTCACGCGACGAGTGAACGACCGTTCGTTAATGATGTTGCTGGGTCTGTCTCACAAATGGGTGTAGCACATTTAGGTGTGCTATATTTCTCCACGGATACGTATATTCCCAGCCTTTGTGGTTGCTGCAAGCTTTGGCACACTATTTACCACACCAAGTTAACTATATATAAACGCTTGTTCGGGGTACAAAATACGTCTCTCAAGCCCCTCTGGCTGGAGGGTCACTGAACTTCTTTCTACTTATTCAACTGGCAGCTGCTTCTTCGATGTTTACTCCAACAAGCGAGCGTGAATGTAGCAGCACGACATATAAAATATTACCTTGAGATATGTACAGCACAGATTAAATTTAGGATAAAATCAATTTAAGCTTACAAGTTAGAACTCGTGTCAAATTACGTCTGTTTGGCAGTTTCAGACATTGCCCCCCTATCCTTTGCTAAACTGTTGAAAATGTGTAATACGGAAAAATTAAGCTCAATGAAAAATTACTAAATTTAAATAAATGTGCCGCCCGGAGAAGACGGTCTCATAAAAAACACACACACATAAATATATACAGGGTCATTCATATTGTTGCGCACGCATTTCGAGGTTTGATAGAACTCGGCAAGAAAATAAGTTTTCCCTATGGAGGGAAGACGTGGAAACGTCTTGTTTAGGAGAGAGAGTGAAGTTTATAAAAGTAGTTTTTCTGCCTTTTTTTCTCTCTCTGTTTGCGGGAGAACCAGTCAACGCATGAAGGAACCGATTACACCGGCGTGTTCGGAGGAAAATTCTGCACAACGGAAGACACTAGCTTGCGTAGCAAAAAGCTAATACCCAGATTAAGTAAAGTCAAGAAAAGTCGATATTTTACGTTAACGCCTTTTCATGAAAAATCGTAAAATTTTTCCATTGCGACCAAAAATGTACATCCGAAAGACCACTCTCACGCAATAGGAAATTTATGCTATTAATGCCCATCATTTTCGTATCAAGGTGATGGTGCTGCGTTACGTAGTTGTCAAGTCACTAAGCTTTTTCGTTAGCCATATCGAATGCGAAGGCATGCATATTTCCATAGGGCGTATGAGAAAGTTAGGTACATATTTTGAGGTTTGGTAGAACTCAACAAGAGAATAAATTTTCCTAGTGGAAGGAGGGGGCGGAAACGTCTTGGCAAATTTTTACGGTTCTGAATGTGAAAACTTGCACGTAAAACATAACAACTATGACTGTCGAAAAAGCTTAGTGACTTGACAACTACGTAACGCAGCACCATCACCTTGATACGAAAATGATGAGCATTAAATTTCCTATTGCGTGAGAGTGGTCTTTCGGATGTACATTTTTGGTCGCAATGGAAAAATTTTACGATTTTTCATGAAAAGGCGTTAACGTAAAATATCGACTTTTCATGACTTTCTTTAATCTGGGTATTAGCTTTTTGCTACGCAAGCTAGTGAAGTGTTTTCCGTTGTGGTTCTCCCGCAAACAGAGATTTCGCACAACTATAAAGGAAAAAAAGGCAGAAAAACTACTTTTATAAACTTCACTCTCTCTCCTAAACAAGACGTTTCCACGTCTTCCCTCCATAGGGAAAACTTATTTTCTTGCCGAGTTCTATCAAACCTCGAAATGCGTGCACAACAATATGAATAACCCTGTATATATATATATATATATATATATATATATATATATATATATATATATATACAGGGTTATTCATATTATCGTCGGAGGATCCTGGATATATTATTATTCATATATATATCCAGGAGCCTCCGACGAATTCAGAGTCTATATACGTTCTGATCTCTTATATATCCAACACGTCTCATACTTTTATTTGCCTTATGAACCTTTGCCATTGATCAATCAACTTTAGAATCCCTGTTTCGAAAAAACTTTTGGAAAATAAAACAATTTAAATAAATGTTTTTGTTTAAATAAAATAACGCTACAATACAATTTTCATGGGTATCGCTCCATGTCTAAAGAAGTGTTCTCGTAATGTTCTCGCAAAGGACCCATTTTTGCTAAATATCGTCAAACTAAAGCAAGTTTAGACAAGTAAAAGCAAGTGTAGAGAAGTAAAGACAGTATCAGCCACTCATATATTTGTTAAATTGATTTTCAATTTAGACAAAGTGAATGCCGATATTGAATATAATCGGCCTTTATCGGAAACTAAAAGCATGAAAATTAGGGGCCCAGCTAGTTTCTCTCGATTTATGATTAGGCTAGCAATCACAATGTTAAAGCATTCGGAGCCATTATTGGCAGGTCCCTACGCCAAAAAAGTATAAGCCAAATAAATATGGCACGACGTGCATGAGCAACAGTGGGGCTGTTTTAAATTTGTAGTGTAAAACACCCTAAACATAGTCTTCTACGCGGTTTTATAAGGTGAAAACAACTTAACCTACAGGAATGCTGACACCACTAACAAATGCATCATAGAGTACCATAAACATCTAGTCTTATGAGCCACAAGATCCCCCTAGTAGTTTATAGTAACCTAAACAAGAATTCAAAAAGCACGTACGTCCCTTCGGGACATCCCAATAGACAAATATGGCCTAAGGAGTAGGAGAGTGAAAGAATCACTTAGGTGGCAGACAAGTGTAAGCATGCTGCGAGTGATACACTCGATTAGTACCTTACTTATTAGCCGCGAAAACTTAAATCTAACGAACACGAAAGAACAAAACGTCTGACTGCAATATTGTATTAAAAATCCAGAATATATTATATATAGACTAGAATCGATAACCATGCCTGACGTGGCAAACGGGTGAAAATTCCGATCGGTGTTATCCATTAGTGGGTTAATTTGTTCTTTCTATTCTTACTGCATTAACACCTTACGAAAATTCAAAATTTCTCCAACACATAGCAAAGGCCGGTTGCGGCGCACGCACCTATCGGAAACCCCTCCAAGAAAATTTTACAAGTTCCAAGAAGTTATCTTTATGCTTAAACCTTTTTCGAGTTCATTCTTATTCATTTATCTTACGCACGTATTGACGCAAACGTTATATGCTATGATTGATGTGCTATCATTGCCATATTTGATTACAAATTAAATTTAAAAAAATAGGAGAAAGAACAACTAGACAAAAACAAATACAAGTAATGATGCTCCGCGCAGTGCCTAAATGAATTTTGACAATCAAGTTAAATTATTACAAATACGAAGGTTTTCATTAATTATATATATATATATATATATATATATATATAGAGGGACGAACCCTTTTATTTATCTCTTTTCAATTAAAATGCATCTTTATTGAGTGAGGTACATATCATACATGTATCAATAATTATATATAGCAGCATGTTTGCCTACTGATTGTTTTTATACAATAGCAATCTGATGAAATTTTATTTTCAGTTATGCAAGCTGCGGGCCACGCGCCATTAGAAGCCAAAGAGTAAAATATTTAGCGCCATTATTTGCATTTTGAATACGGTTTTATATCCGATGATCCGCCCTGGTGTGTAGATCGGATATAAGATGCAAATAGACGGCAGACCGATATATGCTACGTACATGCAATACCTACTCGTCGTAATAACTTACAATGTCTAGGTTCAATTGTTTTGATGTTTTTTTTAGATAAGGTTGAAACCTCACAAGAATAGGCGAATTTAAATATGACTAGACTATTATACATTGTGAGATAAAAGTCAAGTTCTCGAATAATGAAACCGCGGAATATGGTATTACAAGCAGTAGTCACAGACTGAACCATTTGTATTATATGTACGTTATAATCTAGCTTCGGAATCGCAAGATCCTGCATGTGCTCTACACCACGGATGGCCAATCAATGCAATGTGTAACTGTGATTCTCTTCAAGGCATGGTTTTATACCTAAGATATATAAGCCAATTGAAAGAGTTCCAAGACAAAAGCCATATGGAACTAAGGGGGGCATCCCCCATAGTAACTTAAGCTCTTGTTTACATGGACACAGAACCTTCTCAAACCCTGAATTAAGTACTCTATTAAGCGCTTTAGCGAAATCGAAGTAAATGCAATCATGATGGTGAGATGTATTACGATTGTCTATATTAATGGCCTAGTCGTATCAACTAATTGAGTTGTTGCGTATTTTCCCAGATTGAAATCGTATTGGCTTTTATCTTTAATGGGTCTTCCGATGATAAATAATAAAACATATGATCAACTAGCACTTCTTAAAAAGGTATACGAGCTATTGATGATTGAGCAACCCGTCTGTAGTACACTTTTTTTATATAAGTGTGTTCTATTAATAGCATGTGCGAGGACTTACTTCATTGTTTTTCCGTAAGGCCAATGCCCGTGCACGGTTTTGCACACTTGACTTAACGCGACTTAATCAGAACCTAAAGCATCCTTGTATGATCTGTAGAATAGTAAAAATAGATTCGGTGAACACAGTAGAAAGTTTCTCATAAAAAAAAATTGGAAGGATTTGGTTTAGTTGAAGCTATACTTAGTGGGTAATTGTTTGGTATTTTTCGAAAGGGGGAACTGTGACTCTGAGCGATCTGCCGGTCCAGACGCTACATTATCTTGTGCAATAAAAACCCAAGATAATTAATCTCAAAATATTTGTCTTGAAACAATCATCCGTTATAAAATTGTCAATAAAATGAGTCGTGTCTATTTCTTCTTTTCCCTTGAGTCATTTTGTCGCCGACCAACAAAAGTAATCTCGATTCTTTAAAATCCAGCTCTAATTCTTCAAGAATTCTCATTGTAGTGCAAATCTTTCGGAGCTTTGATTCATTGTGGGAGTTCATCTTGGTATCTATGAGTGCCTCCAGTTGGTTTACATACTCAATAGGCATTTCGTTCTTACTATTCGCCTGTTTGCTTCTGTTTGGTACACATGCACTAATTACTAGAAGGATCTCTTTTCAAAACAATTATACATTAACATTGACGCGATTTAAAATTAAGGATATGTCTCGGCCGCTTCATAGACCCCCTTCTAAAAATTAAAACCTTTGCCATGTCTGTGTAAAAGCTCGATATCAATCAAAATAGTAAACAAGATTGCATTTTTATTTTGCTCCCGGGCTGTCGCGTAGTGGACAAGATTAACCTGGAGCTGCTAGGTGTCCACTTATTGCCGGACGGCATTGCAAAAGCATTAGACAGTCAAAGAAATAAACTCGAACTTCGCCACAGGCAGACTACCTCAACTGGGCGCCCACTGCGGTCTATTCCTTCTTAGATCTTGTTTTTCAGTCACGAGGTTAACACACCATCTTAGAGGTTCCAACCTTACTTCGTTATCACCAGAGCTTTTACAACAATTTAATGGATTTAGTTTAGACATTTTAGAGATTTTACTAAATCTTAAGCTGACTAATGCGGCAAAGGAACAGGTAATGCTCCCGGTTTCTTTAGGCGGTCTAGGTGTGCCGGACGCGGTCCTGATGGCAGGACCCGCCATCGTGTCGTCATTGACTCAGGCGGCGGACAGGGTTAAAATATTATTTTACAGTGATGGGTGGGATGCCTATAACGTTGAACTTCAAAAGCTGACCGTAGAATTGTCGTTGCTATTTGATTCTCCTCCGGATGATAGGGCTAACCAGAGTAGTTGGACAGCCCCCTTACATGAAAAGCGACTAGCAGACCTGATTAATAGAGCACCTTCTGTTGCTGATAGAGCCAGGCTTCGAGCTGTTAGTAGTCAAGGGGCTGGGGCTTGATTACATGCCCTACCCTGCCCGCGAATTGGGACTCTGTTAGACGACGAGACGACGCGTATAGGCGCAGGGCTGCGGCTTGATGTTGACCTAGTCGTGCCCCACCGATGTCGTTGTGGTGATTTCGTGGACGCTTGGCCCATCATGGCCTGTCATGCGCGTTGAGTGCAGGCCGACGAGCGCGTCACTCCGCTTTAAATGACACCTTTAGCCGCGCACTTAGATCCGCCGGCTTCCCGTGCTTTCTAGAGCCCCCGGGTCTTTCAAGGGATGATGGAAAAAGACCTGACGGTCTGACACTTTGACGCCCTTTGAGCGTGGCCGCATGCTTGTTTGGGACGCAACTGTAACCGACTCATTAGCCCCTTCGATGGGCGGTGCAGGTGCGGACCGAGCAGGTCATGCCTCCAGGTTAGCGCTCCACATTGCAAAGTTGCGCAAACCGCCTTCCGGCGGTACGCTCATTCCCGTCTATCGTTACCGTAGAAAGATCTCCTAGTCTCATCCAAGAGTACGGCATGCCATTGCTTCTTTCGTGATGTCGCGCAAACCCGCACTGCTCGTCGGTGTGTCAGCACACCGGCCCTGTATGACCTAATATTCATGGTATACAGTCTCGCCTCACGGTACGCACACTAGCAACTACTCAGATAGCGCAACGCGGCTATTGGCTTAACTGGAAAACAGTAAGTCGACGAAACTTTCAATAAAAGCAAGCGGTTATTCTAATTATTTTTATCTCAAGTCCTGCCCGCTCGCGCCTTCCGATGGACGTTGGTGCCGTTGGTAGACTAGACGTTGCAAACGGTGGATTGGTTCAATTAACGAGCCACGGAACGTCGAACGAGCTACGTTGACTATAACCAATCGCAAGCAAGGCAATCGTATAGGTGGCTCTCTCTGGTGTGATATCGATTTTTCAGAACTCGTTGTTGGCGTTTTTTATTTAAGCATGTCATACTGAAAGATAGGCGAACACATAGTTGAATCAGGTAGAAGGACAAATCCGCCTCCCCCACGGTTTCGAAGAAATGCCAAGTATTGTCGAGCCTGGTAGGGTGGGAAGCAATTTGAATTTAGTGGGTTTATGCGTCCCACACTAGCCACACAGGATTCTGATGACGCATGTGTCTCATGCGTTTCCGAAACGTTCAAAAGACAATGAAGAAGTCACTATCCGAGATCGCACATTCAAGCGTTTCTTTTTCAATTTATTGTATCGTACTTCAACATTCTTGTCGTGTCCTCAATTTAGTTTAATTGACTTTCAGTTGTCAGTGTAGCCATTCTTAGTAAGGCGCTTCTGTTGCAAATGCAAAATATGCCTAAAATGACCCGGTGATGACAATTATCCCATCTAATTCTGCGTTGCGATGTTCGGGGCACGTTTTGAGTGTTTTTTTTCTGTACTTACATTTACGAACTGACCCATTCGATGCTAGGTAGAAGTATCAAACTGTCGTCAGTCGCACGAGTGGCACGCACGCGCCATTGAACAGCAGGCGGGCGTTCAAGTTGAATAGAACGCTATAGCGGCATGTATTATGTTTACTGATGGCAGGACTCTGCGGTGGTGGCGGTAGTGACCATCCGGCCAACGTAGTCGTTAACTTCGCGGAAATTAGATAAAGCGGCAACTGTTGTGGTCCGAGTTATTGGAGATTCCCGAAATTTGATTCCGTTTGTCGTTTGGCGCCACGAATCGGTGTATATGTATATATATAGATATATTATTTTTTTTAAAGGTTTGGTACATCTCGGCGAGAACATAATTTCTCCTAATCGAAAAACTTAGTTACTCGACAACTACGTCACGCAGCACCATCACTTTGGCACGAAAATGATGGGACGTCAAAATTGCTATTGCCTGGGAGTGGTTATTTGGGCGTACATTTTTGGTCGTACTGGAAAAATTTTACGGTTCTGCACGTGAAAACGTTAACGTTTGGCATAACAACATATCGACTTTTTATGATTCTCCTTAATCTGGTTATTCGCTGTTCGCTACGCAAGCTAGCGATCACGCCGGTATGATCGGTTCCTTCATTCGTTGACTGGCTCTCTCGCAAACGTAGCACACTTTGCACAACTATGTAGGAAGAAAAGCAGAATAACTACGTATATAAATTCCATTCTCACTCCTAAGCAAGACGTTTCCGCGTCCTCCCTCCATTGGGAAAATCCTTTTTTTTGCCGAGTTCTACTAAACCTTAAACAATGTACGTATTGTTATGAAGGACCCAGTATATATATATATATATATATAATTTTAAATGCATCGACATGGCCCGCCGGATTTTTTTGTTATTACGTTGGTTACAATTATAGTTGTAAAATATATATATATATATATATATATATATATCGGCGAGCACTGCCGAGTGTGCAAACGTATTATAAACGATTAATAAATTATCACAATATTTTCTATATATATATATTATATTATGGTTTATTAACACCCAGGTTGGGTAAATTTTAAATAGGTACATCAGTTCTATATATATATATATATAATAAAAAAATGCCTCGGAGCAAATGTGGAAACTCGAGGCACAAGGTCCAGGCTCTAACAATAAACGTTGCAGTAAATCCTCGCTCACCCTCTTTCATCTGTAGCAAGCGCAAGCAAATATTTTTCCGACTTCGCTAAGCAGTTTCTTTGTAAACACCCCCCTTCCTAATGTTTCAAATGCAAGGGGTAAAAACAAGTGAGCGTAATCGAGGCTTGAATACATTCTGCACTTGGCTAGTTCTGCTAGGGCTACCGCGTGTCCAGGGCGGGCTGCGCGCGTACCGACTATTGAAGGCCCTAAAGAGTCGGGCGCGTTCACATCTCACATCAGCATCTGGCCCCGCTCGAAGGCGGTCAGGGTCCCACCATCAGGGTTCTCCCAATTGTCCGGAAGGCTTCAAGACATACGGTTAGCTTACCGACCGTAGCACTCTGCTAAATCGACCAAGATTGAGCTGCGTGCAATTCGTCCAAGATTAAGCTGCGTGCAATTCGTCCAAGATTGAGCTGCGTGCAATTCGTCCAAGATTGAGCTGCGTGCAATTCGTCCAAGATTGAGCTGCGTGCAGTTCTGCCTAAACGCTGGAAGCAGGAGAGTTCATCTCGACCCCTCGTCATCTGTAATCTGCGCCGGTAAGGGGAGACCACCTTTGCTCCAAACCTCAACCCGACCAATAGTCGCGTGGACTCGTCGCCCATAGGGTACCCAGTTGAGGGCTCAGAAGGGATTCAGCCATACACCTGCGCCCTTTGAAGAAACAGCTTGTAATCTCGCTTTGTCAGCGGCCAAACTGTTCGGTTATAAGCCGCTCTATCGCACGTTTTTGCCAATTCTGATCATCCACACTGAAAAGAACGGACTTCCGGGAGAGCCCCATATAATGCAATGGCGTCGCCCTAAGTCCGCTCTAGCGGAAATTCGCGACTGCCCAGGGATTCAGGGTAGATTCAACGCCTGAATGCATGGAGGCAATGTGTGCTGCAACTAAAAAGGAAACTGCGTTGGAGTCCACCTCTGTCTACCAGTAAGGGGGCCTGAACTATATGTAATAAAAATAGGTGGCAAGTGGCTTCAAGTCCTTTCCTTGCTGCAGCTGGGAACGATGCTGCACAGCGACACACTCCGCATCGTTTTCGGCTTGCGGCTGGGGGAGGTAGTTTGCGCATCCCAGCCATGCAACCTATGCAGAGCACCACCAGTAAGCGCCACGGCTGAACACGCCTTGTCGTGTCGCTATAGCGCTGGCAGCCACTCACGTCACTTCGCCATGTACGACGTTATCTTTCGCGCTCTTCACTCGGCCCACATTCCGGCAATGAAGGAGCCTGTCGGTCTTAGTCGGAATAGCCAGCTGAGGCCAGACGGAAAAACTCTCACCCCCTGGGCTCGTGGTCGTCTCCTCGTGTGGGATGTTACAGTGTCATGTACGCTGGCCAAAAGCTACGTTCAAAACACGAGCCGTGAGGTGGGTGCAGGCGTCTGACTGGCAGAAAGCCGAAAAGTGACGAAATACCAGGAACTAGCATCGCAATATATAGTTCAGACGGGCTTCCAAAGATCTCGTAGAAACAGTTTTTATTCCCCATAATTGTATGCTTATGGCAATAAATATAACGCTGATTTCAGTGTGTAAAAAATGTGTATCTTATAGTACCAAAAAATTATATATATATATATATATATATATATATATATATATATGAATGAATGTATTGTTTATTAACCAATATTTGGTTTATGCACATATGTGCTACAGCGCTCCTAAATAACTTTCATCAACGATATTGCTTTTGTACACTGTTGGAGATGATACAGATCACATAATTTGCCGCATAGGTTGCATTCACACTCGGTTGATATTTCATGCCACCCATTTCGTATACATATCTTCATATGAAATCCATGCATTGCAAACCCAGTAACGAAGTATCTGTTTCTACAACATGGGCTCTTCCAGCAACTTGTAGTCATCGCTCTAGTCTCATAAAAACGCCAATCAACATCCGCAAATTTATACTCCCATTCGGCAAGATGATTCTCAAAGGCCTCCGTTCTCGGTAAAGCATGAGTTGCTCTGAGCTCCTCCACAAAGAGTGGTGTCGAGGCCAACAGATACACAAGCCGATTGCGGCTAGTGCGGTGGACTACTAGCACTCCTTTTAGAAAAAAAAAAAAAATATATATATATATATATATATACCGAGTCAGAAGGAGAAACCGCTGGTTGTGTTAGCGAGACTTTTACAAAACCTCTCAGCTGACGAAGAGAGAGAAATAATAAAACAAAATTGAAAACCTATCCTTTTTTGGCTGTGACGGATCCAAACGAATCTTTTGGCCACGAGCGACCTATGGAATTTGTTCGACAGCGTCTGCGGCAGCGACACCAGCGCTTGTCGGATTCTCATTACTCGTGATACATTGATGAGTGATAACATGTACACATCTGATTCGCGAATCTGACACTGTTTATACTCTACAACGAATGTTTGGCTTAACAAAATAACCGCTCGCCAATTTGTTTAGTCGCGAGATTCTTTCTCACTATATATATATATATATATATATATATATATATATATATATATATATATTTATATACAAAGTTGCTAGATGTTACTGACTTGTGGACAGTTTGGAGCTCTCTGGAAACATACCGTTCTTAAAGTGTAGTACACAGTATCAGGCTATAGAACGGGGACGGGCGACTTGCAGGCGAGCTGCTTACGGAACTTGGCAATTGGGTTTAGTGTGTCAGATGCATCGCGCATGTGTATGTATGTGTTCTACTATGGCTAATGTGCAGCAACACCATTCACCGGTAAACGACCCATTCCTGAGAACAATACATGTCATTCCTGAGTCTCCATACCTTAACATGACACACTTAGAGGTAAAGCCGCCTATAATTCCCTGTACGCTCACAGCCAATGCCATCCACCGCAGACTGGGTGGTGTAGCCTTAAGTCCTCAGCGTAGTAAAAGCGTTTAGATCAACGAAAAATCAACGTTTTGACAGCGTCTAGTTTTGGGCCATCAAGTAGTTGGAGCCGATTAGACCAATGTAGGTAAAATCATGTTGAGCTGGATGATTCAGGATGATGTAGCTCCTCAAGTATCCTACTAGGATTTAAAATGCACAACAGAGTTTATTTGCAAATCGCCCAGAACAATTAAACGCCCGTCGGTATTTCTCCTTGGTGACACTATGAATACCACAGTGAGCTATAGTGTCATCGTTCTATGGCCTTTTAACTAAAAGTTTGAGGGGTTTTGCCACAATGAGCAGGAAGATGTTGGCACACATATTAGCGGGTTGTTTTACGGCGTGTAGTTAGATTTAGGCTTTCGACATGATCAGATGTATAAAAAATGTCGTATTCAGAAAATTCTTCAAGGTCGTCTATATACATGGTACCTCTCCGATCTGACGTAGGAGTGCTTAGTTTAGGAGCACAATATAATCATGCAAATGTTTGTTTAAGGCGGCGACGGGTTTGCAAAGATCTCCTAAAACATTACCACATTATCGGAAACGTGAAGTTTTTAAGCTCAATTAATGCCTTAAACAAACGAAGGACTAGGCATCCCAGATGTCCTGGCCCTGGCAGGCCCGACTGTAACCACTTCAGTACACACAGCTCCACATTGCTCGAGAACAAGCGGACGACGAACTTTAGGAGCATTGCTTCACACTCCCACACGCTAACAGATGCCACCGCGTCCACTGTGGCCAAGTTACCCGAGGGCCTCTTTTTTCAGCGAACTAGTGCACGTGAAACTCGAGCTCACGAGACTCAGTACCAGTTACTTCCCGCACAACGCAACACCCTGGCGGAGTGGCGTTGCCTCCTCGCGGTTGCCCTATCCCGGGCAGGCGCACGGTTGCACGTCCTCCCAAAGGCCACCTTGGGCACACTCTTAAACATAAGCATGGGCGATCATTGATCCTCATAGGTGTGCGTAGGCTGAGACTGGCGGGTCGCCTCTATCATGCGCATTTAACAGTTGCACTTACTGTAGCGTTATATGAACAACTCAATGAGCTGCTCGGCAAAATGAATCTCGCAATACTGCCTGCCAGCAGCAAGCAACCACGGCATCAGGGCTCGAAATATCACCTACCATAGGAAAGAAGTCTAATAAACGGATCAATGACCTTTGGTAGCCCAAGGGACTAAGTTGATGTGTGTGCTCCGTACGTCAAGGAGTAGAAAAGGTGCACAAACTTTAACACGGTTGCTCTGCTTTCTAGCTAAGTTAAGTGACTTACTATTGACATGCATATCGCAAGCTACCACATATATATAGTCCGTGCAAAATATTTTGCACACATGCATTACATATATTGAAAACGCACGACAAACGTTTGAGTATGTTTTTCACTTTATTATTACAGCATTTCAATTGTTACTTTCTTATTTTTTATCACAAAATATAATAATGATTGTGTTGGATCTAATATTAATACTAGTACTGCTCATAAAGTAATTTTTTAAGCACTGCACGAAGATGCATCTTGCATGCAGAGTCCGAAAATATTTGTTGACACCCCATTATATGTTACCATTGCAACGATAGCAGGCATACAATAAATTGATAGCTAGGCATCCTACGTATCATCGTGCACCGTGTTACCATATATACTTAATTCAATTGTACAAGCACGCTCTCGTCTGCATAGTCAGGTTCGCTCGCTCACACGATGTCCTCACAAGACACATGTGCTACATCGACTTACTTCACATATCCTACTATATAGTAATTCCTGCTGCTGGGAGTGATATCAGGCCTCGGCGGCCCTCACAGACAGGCAGTGTCCTGCGCAGCTCGGCTGCCTATATATATATATGCGCGTCCAAGCATGAGCCCTCTGGAATTGAATTCTGGAATGGACGTTCCTTGGAAGCCTTGAGTGATCTTGCGTTGTATCTCTCTCTCGTTCTCTCGCGTTTACGTTTGGTCTACCTCATTAGTGCTGTGTGAAGCACGAATAATTAGCAATATTGCAAAAATAACCTATCATATGCGGCCCTTCGTAGCAATAATCTTAGACAATATACATCTCTAGCACGTGGGTCAAGTAGGTCGTAATGCAGATGTATGAATATATATATATATGTGTATGTGTGTAGATGTATGTATACTTCTATGTATGATTTGGCGCTCGTCGTTTTGCTGGTCGTGTGGTAAGTTACCGTTGTATTGTTGATGTGTGTGTGTGCGTGTGTGCTTTTACCTAAGTTCAAATAAAAGCTTCGAGATTCATTGACGACTCGGTGGACAAGACCATAAAAGTCCTCCATCGGCGACAGGTAGTGTTGATAGACCTTGAGATTCGGGACCTTCTGAGCCAGTATCGATACCTCCCCATTTAACGCGTGGCGACGACGACGGCGACTCAGACTTCTCGCACTGCGTGCACTAAAATAGGCGGCTGTCCCGGGTACAGGTGCCTGCCTTGCACAGGCACCTCGACTTTCACATGCATGCATACGCTCATACATTCACACTCACACATACTGGAAGGTGTGTATACAAATACAAGCGTTTCCGTCAGGTCATTCTGTAGAGTTCGTTAGCCAAGAACTGACGGGTGATCGTCATGGCATCCCTGTCAGGGAGAAAAAGCGCATCATGGTGGCGCATCTCTATGCCATTACGGCTCGCTCTTCGTTTCATAGAGGCACTCGTAGTAGTCGTTGATGAGGTCGCGGAAGTTCAGGGGATCGATGTTCTTGCAGACCATGTGCAGTATGAGCCAGTCGCCGACCTTCGAGTGCTCGATGATGCGCTTCAAGCGGTCCTGGTTGGCTAGGCGGCCCTTCGACTTTGTGATGCGGGTACGAATCGAGGGCAGAAATAGGGTGGCGGCACGGTACACGAGCACGGCTCCAGAGATGATCGCCATGAAGATGAACCAGAACCACAGGAACACGTAGATCTTTTCGTTGATGATGTTGATGGGCAGAATGCACATGGCATCGTGTCGCTGAATATCGCCAGACGATCCGTACATGTGGAAGAGACACTTGGTGAGTCGCGGAAAGACGCGAATCATCGGGTCGTAACGCACCTCCTGGGACCACTGCGTGAAGTTGAGCACCTCGGCACCATACTTCGAGAACTCGCCGCCGAGGAAGTGATCCATGAGAAACATCTGCCCGACGACATTGACAAAGTTTAGCACCTCGGCAGTGGAGTAGGCCCAGAAGTAGACATTGTGGTTGTTGCGATTCACCATCAAGTACTCAACCAGCAGTCGCCGACTGCACGCCTTGTCTTTGTCGTCCATGATGGGGTTGTCAAGGCCCAGAATGAGATTCTTGATACGACCAGACTCCACCATCTTCCAGAGATAGCGCGGCACGTAGAACAACGCTGCCTGCAGGAACAACACGAAACAGACCCACTGGTAGTACGCATGGTATACGCGCTTCTGTGAACCGTTCGACGATTTGTCGATTCCAGGGTACGGCACTTCGAGGCCGACTTTCTTCGTCCATGCGTCGGGCATGGAGAACGTCGTATGTATCCAGCAGAACGTGTCGAGGATGCTTGTTGGCACCGAATCCTTGGTGATGCAATCGATAGGATCGCCAATATACTGCCTACCAGTCACCAGGATACTGAACGCGATCAGAATCGCCACGGTCGCCTTGTAGTGCAGCCGAAACACCGAGTTGTCGGTGTACGTAAAGTCTGTCTTGAAAAATCCCTTGAGATTTCCAAATAGCTGATCCATGGCGGCGGCGGCGGCGGTGGTGGTGGTACACTGTTAACCTGTGGTCAGCTAATAAATCACTCACACGTTGCTTCGATAGGTCGAGTAGTAAGTAGGTAAGTGTAAAGACACTGGCCCACTAGGTAAGTGTAAGACACTGGCCCACTAGGTAAGTGTAAGACACTGGCCCACTAGGTAAGTGTAAGACACTGGCCCACTAGGTAAGTGTAAGACACTGGCCCACTAGGTAAGTGCAAGACACTGGCCCACTAGGTAAGTGTAAGACACTGGCCCACTATAGAGCGACAGCACCGGGGCTGCTTCGACGGCAGTTCGGCCAGGCCACAGCCAGCTCGACAATCCGTGGATCCGTCTCGTCTGTCCACGTTGTGGTGGTTGGTGTTCGTTTCGCCGCTGGCCGGCAGAGGGCGCCACGGTCTAGCTTCTGACGTCTGTACGTTGTGCTGCAGTAGCGAACGTAGCGAAGCAAGCAGGCAGGCGCTCCTGGAGGAGTTCTCCGGCAGCGACGCAGGCTGCTCTAGCAGCAGCAGCACCAGAACACCGTCGACGAACGCCGACCAGCAGCAGGCTGCGCAGCGCGAGTTACTTGATTAGCGGTCTGCGAGCAACTGGCTCACCAGCGTCTATGATTGGAGCTGGCGCAGGCGAGGAGGGCAAGAGACCTGTTCGTTCACCATCTCTGCCGCCAGCAGGCGGTGGCGGCGGTGGCAGCGCTTGGTGGTTGAGGGGTCTAGAGGGCGCTGACGTCGCGTGTGTCTGTCGGATCTACGCCAGACCGTCGAGAAAAAACGCCGCGACGCCGCCAGCGCAACAACAGTAGCAGGAGCGTTTGGCGGGGAAATAAAGCGGGAGCCAATGTGAGCGGACCAACGATGAGACAGATATATAGACCGGGCAGACAGGCTGGCAGGCCGCAGCAGCAGCAGTATCAGCAGCAGCAGTTATCATTTTAAAGCGGGCGGTGGCTGGCTGGCTGCGGTATCGCCTGTGTATGGTGGGGTTCGCTGCAGCGGACTGATCATCATACATACATGCATACAAACATACACAGCCGCCCCCCCCATCGGTGCACACGAGACGAAGATAAGTCGCACCGCAGTGACTACCTAAGACTGACCAATAGAAAAAAGGGGGAAAGTCACAGCCATGACCTCACGGTGTCAATCAATGTCGTTCATACTCAGCAGAGTCCGATGATGCTCTTACAATGCTCACTGACCTGATCCCTCTCCCCCCCCCCCGCCCGGCCCGCTCCGCCCCGCCTCGCCTCGCCCCGCGGACACAAACAAATCATTGAAACAAAAATCGGTAGAAAGGTCTATGAACAAAACAAACAAGATTAATTGTTCAAATAACCTTTGTTGCTTATCATTTCACATATCTCCTTCCTGACTGCTTCCAAAAGGAACAGGCTGACGATGATAAACTAAAGGAAACTTTAGACAGCGTAGTGTCGTCAAAGTGTATTTTAAGCATTTCACTCCTGAAAGAATGCCGCGGCGAATCGAGTAGAGGCGTGCACGTGGCGGGCCATTGTCCGAACTACGGAGCGGCAGAGCCTTCTGTTCCACTCTTTGTGGGCTCCCGCTGACGTAGGCAGTGGAGTCCCTTCGATGACCAGAACAACGTCAAAGATAATCACCCAGAAAATGCGAGGACTCCTAGAGTCAACAGGTTGCCCGCCGAGCCGAGAAAACGCTCTCGCCGTATTGTGCTCGAGTTTGGTGTGAGAACACCGAATTCATCGTATTTAGTAGTGTGGTGCCACGTGCCGCAGAAAGCTGGTGCCGCTGCTACTGCCTCAACTGTCTTCGTCCGTCATTTTTCGAGTCAGCCGGCTCGGCTCGAGAACCAGCGGCGAGGCACCAAAAACGTTTTCAACCACTCTCCAGAAGCCCTGGTGAATTGGCCTTGAAACTAACGAAAGCCGAGGGGAGAGGCGACGGGAGGGTACGACACGATGTACTTTCAGTACAGCGACGAGTCTACTCCGTTTGCTGCGACTGCAGCGCATTTACTCCTTGGACTCGCTCTGCCCAGCGGGCTTCGACGGCCCACTGCTGGAAAGGAAGGAAGGCGGGCAAGTTGGAGACAGCGCACGCCACCCGACAACACCATTCAGCTGCTGACTAGGAGAATAAGATGCGCTAGTGCCGCAGACAGATAGCTACAATGATATCGCTTTACATAAGGCGACATCAACACTCTTAACGCTCAACGCTTTAAGGAGGTTGTTTTCAATGCTAGACTATCCTTCGTCCCCTACGGACTTGCAACTTAACCTGAGGTATATCTTCAATGCACCGAGGGCCGGACATGTTAAGATATCTAGAGTTTCCCCAACAGTCCTTGTGGCAGCAGCATGGCCGCTGACTCTCAGCGGTATGGTTTATCATCTATCTACTCAATGAGCATCGCTCAAAGAAATTTCGATCAACAACAGGGATCGAACCGGCGACGCCTCTGTAGATGACAACCATGACTAGCGCACTACTGCGTATGGCTGGAGGGAGAGAGAGAACTGATCTATATTACAAGCTCAAAATTACAGAACTAGCATATTATTTACTGACCGATTAGGTGACCGATATGTTAAATACTTTCATGCTAAATAGATGGTATTTTCCGTGATGTAGCAAATACATCGCTGTAGTCGCCGTCCCTCTCGTTAAGTTCGAATCTACAGCAGCCAACGTTTTTCGGCTGTCGTAGGTTGGAATTTAACGAAGATAAAAAAGTATCGATGCAGCAAAAATGATAAGCATGCGCCGACATGAAATCACGATTTACGTACCTAAAATTGATGGCTCACAACATCAACAAATACCAACTCTAGTCATTATCAACGCGCATTTTCTGATAAAAAAGTAAAGTAGAAATTTTTTTTTTGCCTATGTAGCCAAGACTGGCGATTCTTAAATTGATTTTTACAGTATCTCATTTAAATTAGCTGGAAGCCAATTCAATGTAATATGACCTAATGGAGAAAATATAAAAGAGCACATATGTCCGCCTGTGGCATGAGCTTTTTTTCTATTGTTATAATTGATATTATGATAATAATGACATAATATTAATATCACCGAGTTAATCCTTCACCAATCGGATGAGGATTGCCGCAGTGTTTCTCCCTCCACTCTGTCAATGATTTGCTTTTCGATTTTCTCAATTTTATACAAGATGTTTTCCCTGCTGTTGTCATTGCGTCAATTATTTAATTGTATAGGTCAGGTGCTGTCTCGGAACGGCCGGCCCATTTTTCGCAGTTAATGACCCACTCTGAAGCAGGAAGAGAGAGCAGCGTCGCGTCACGATAATCACGCCCTGCCTTTGATCGGCGCTATATAGATTAACTGTGAAGTAGGTACGCAGTTGTAGTGAACCCGGTACTGACGGATACTGGCGGTGGAGTTCGTTCAGCTGTGTCGTTCGGCTCCGTGCTTAAGGTGATGATGACTCAGGGGTGGGCGTGCTGCTGCTGCTGCTGATGGCTGTTTTGTATAATGAATGCGGTCGCGCATTGATGTCGCGCCGATGGTGAGGACCGTCCTGGTCCTATACTAGACTGACTGAAAGCGATAGTGGTGGTGTTTCTAAATGCGACAGCGAGCCTGTGCTTCATCGCGGCTTGTATGAAGTACATAGATCGGCCTTTGTTATACGCTCAGCGTCTTAAAGAGGCTATAAAAGTCTATAGCATCTACAAACGTAACCGTGATCCATCGATCCGA
This sequence comes from Dermanyssus gallinae, assembly GCA_003439945.1. Classification (NCBI taxonomy): domain Eukaryota; kingdom Metazoa; phylum Arthropoda; class Arachnida; order Mesostigmata; family Dermanyssidae; genus Dermanyssus; species Dermanyssus gallinae. Next base: position 745,350 of record QVRM01007094.1, on the reverse strand, counting down.
GGCAGGTGGACAACCCACCCATATATTTATTTTTCGCAAGGCTAATTAATGCTCGTGTACGGTTTTTTCATGATATGGCTAATTTGTATTCTACTCCAGCATTTACCTTGTCTAAGTTGGAAACCATGCAAACCAATTTAAGAGTGGCCGGTCTGGATCTCAAACCCAGTCCTCCCGAATGCAAGGCAAAGACTTTTCCACTAAGTCATCTTGCTCGGGAAATTGATTGGCTTTAACTCGCTCAATGTTGCCTATGTGGTTTGACGACAGTTGTGACGTCTGTCCGTTTGCAGCCCGCCTCCCGGGAAGAGGGAGGAAACACGGGGGGATAAATGCGGAACGGATGACTGACTGACTGACTGGCAATGACCACCCACACAGACACAACAGGAAGGCATAGCACACAAATGACACCAGACCAGTCTAGTTCGTCGTCTGCCATCGACAGCTCGGCCATGTCCGATTAGCGACTTTACTCTTTGCCACTGCCGCTCGTTTACTTGCAACCACTGATTGTGGTGCATCTGTCTCTCTCTCTCCCTCGTTTCCGTTTTCTCGTGGTAGGTATCAAATCGCTGAGACACAAGACAAAGCGCGGGCTGGTTGGCTGCAGTGCATGTAGGCAGGTCGACGCTACGTAGGCTGGCCAGCAGACAGACAGACAGACATACTTACATACATACAGACAAACAGACGTACATACAGACATACGTACAGACAGGCACTCATTTAAGTAGAAGACAGGTTGACGATCGGCCTACGTTGGCACTGTCGCGGTCGCCGCCGTCACCAACGGCGACGATTGACGACAGCTGGATGCCGTACCTGTTGTTGTTGTTGCTGCTGCTGCTGCTGCTGCTGTTTCTGCTGTCTTTTAACTTCTAACCTCTCACTGTTGTTGTTGTTGTTGCTGCTGCTGCTGTTTCTGCTGTCTTTTAACTTCTAACCTCTCACTGTTGTTGTTGTTGCTGCTGGTGGCGTTGTTATTGATGATGATGATAGTGTTATTGTTGCTGTTGCTGCTGTTTCTGCTGTCTTTTAACTTCTAACCTCTCACTGTTGTTGTTGTTGTTGCAGCTGTTGGCGTTGTTGTTGATGATGATGATATTGTTGTTGTTGTTGTTGCTGCTGCTGCTGCTGTTTCTGCTGTCTTTTAACTTCTACCTCTCACTTCTGCTGTTCTTCTTGCTGCTGCTGCTGGTAGCGCCACCACGACCGCTGCTGGTCAGTTACATTCGGTGTTGTTTTCGCACTTGTCGTCTCTCTCTCCCTCTCTCTCTCCCCCCCCTCTCTCTCTCTATATATATATATATATATATATATATACGCATAAACATAGGATTGGCCTTGCTAAGACAAGGAGACGCGGAGACATTTACGGCCGGCCGAACTAGCTTAGCCCAAGTGGTGGTGGTGGTGGTGCTGTTGTTTCAAATAGCACCAGCAGAAGCTTAGAGACGCTGAATGACCGACAGCAACAACGATGGTAGTGGCTGGCAATTGTTCTTGCTCAGATTGTAGCAGTAGTAGTAGAAGTAGTGTAGTAGTAATGGTCATCATAGTGGAGTCGCTACGAAAACACGTGGCCGAATGTAGGAAACGAGCGCTGTTTCAACGCGGTGCTCACTGCAGTTCAAGCTAACTATTCAAGACCGCGATGATGATGGTGAGGATGATGATGATGATGAACATACAGTTGCACACAACAGCAACAACAAGACCAACAATAATCAGGTTTATAATGATGATGACGACGACGACGATGACGACAATGATAATAAATAATAGTAATCATAATGCCAACGACGATAATTATGACTATGTAGACGATAATGATGGAGGTGGTGGTAACGTCGACGACGGTTACGATGATGATGATGATAATGATGATGGAAGCAACGTCAGCGGCGGTGGCGGCGGCGGCGGCAATCATGATGATGATGATAATGCTGGCGTGGCGGCAATGATGATCGGTGTCATTACGATGGCGATGTGTGAGCGGCATCTAGCCGCTAGGTTGGCCATCAGTTGGCTGCTCATGTTGGACAAAGTGTTTCCGTAGTCGCAGTCAGGCGAACGGACGACACAATTATGAATAGTAGTGCTGCGGCTGGTGCTGCTGCTGCTTCTACTGTTGCGGCTGCTGTTACACCTTGTCCAGTACTACTAGTGCTAACGCTACTACTACTACTACTATTACTACGACTGCCACTACTAGAAGGGGCGGTTTGTGGGGCGGCTGAGTTTGCGGGCGCCGTGTCCAGGCCAGACCAGGCAAGTTGGTCAGCGATCCCTACTGGTCGGCGATCGCTACAGGCCGTTCGGCCGCTCGCGCGCCTCCCTGCCTCATCGACTGGCTGGCTGACTGACTGACTGACGGTAATTTGATTGGACCATCTCCGAAATTGAGCCCTGATCGCCCTATTGGTTGACGTGGCCATCGTCCATCGTCCCTCGTCGTCAATGAGTGAATGGGTGAATAAATGAATGATTTTTCATGAACAAAGTAGCAGGTATCAATCGACAGCACACAGCTGATAGATAGACGAATGTGTCATTTCGCAGGTATGCTATCATCATGCTTATGACGACCGACTATAATGGCGGCGGAGGGTGGTGATTGGTGTTGGTGGTGGTAACGGTGGTGGATGGTGGATGGTGGTGATTGCGTTTGACCATTGCGTGGCTGGCATTGCTGCTCGGACTGCCATTGCTTGCTTGCTTGCGCTGTTGCTGTTTGCACCGCTGCTGTTCCGTCGTCGTCGTTGTCGTCAGCGTGTCGTGCCACCCGCCAACATTGTGCTAGCGTGGTCATAGTGGATCTAGAAAGAACACTGAGCAGACATACTGACAGACAGACTACTAGATCTATGACGGCCATTGCTCGCATTGCAGCCAATCTCTGTCCCGTCTCTCTCGCATCTCCCCCCTCTCTCTCTCGCTCCCTTGTTAGCGGCGGATCAGGGCCATCAACCCCGCCGAAGCCACGTCTGGTCTACAAAGCAAGTTCTTTTTTGTGTGTGCCTGTGCGTAAGTTATTATGTCTGTCATTCGTCTGGGTTCGTGTGTGAATGTGTCGGAATTTGTGTGCTCGGGGGTCTTTGGCTATATGTGTATTTGTTTGTACTTGTTCGCGTGAGCGGTGCTAGAGGTGCCGCTTTTGGCAACATTTATTATCATTCGTGTGTGTGTGTGTGTTAACTTACTTCTTTATGTGTGTGCTCGTAGACACGGACGACGATGTTTGTTTATGTGTCCTTATGTTTATAAGATGATATCGTCGGGCGCTGCACGGCAGCCGCCCGACGCCAACCGGCAGAGTGATACGGTCTGTTATGTCTGCCATGACTAACTGTGGCCGCCGACACTGCACGCTATGACAGCCGCCATAAACAACTCAAACAGAAAAATAAATAAATAAATAAATAAATAAGCCACAACATAAAGACAAAGACCCGGACATACTGCAACATCTCACCACCGCTGGAGTGCCAGCCGATTGCTACTGAGAGAGCGGCAGGACACCGCCGGCCGTCATGGGGCTACGTCCCACCAATCAATGATGACGATATACCGTTTATCTGCTCGACTTTCTTCTTCGCACATCCGCATCGTTAGCGATCACATACACAAAAAAGGTCGCAAACGGAACCTGGCCAATTATTTTTCAACTCGACTACGACTCGAGCTCTCTCCCATAGCCTACAACTTTATCACTGCATAGAAATGCAGATTTTAATTTTCATCATAGAGAGTTATTATCTTTTTACGTACACGAGCGCAAATTGATTGTTATAAGCCAACAAAACTACACACCTTCATCATTACCAACATGAACAAACGTTTTATCTAATTTATTAAAAAATATTTTATTTATTTAACCAAACCTTTTTACCTATATGGACTGAATAAAGTGCTTTACAGCTGTACTCTCTAATTCAAGAGTCATGCAAAGTGTCTTAGAGTCCATTTTAGCGGTCTCTGAAGTACATCTCGACGCTCCTCATCTTATGCCGGCAGTCACTTTTCGCGGGCACTTTTTGGAATCTTTCCAATCAAATATGGTCGAGCTCTCCCTTAGGTGTGTGTGTGAGCTTCGAATCTGCATCTTAGGCAAGTGCTTCTGAGAGTCAGAGAAGAGCGTTTTCCAAGCTTTGCCTATATAGGACTTTCCACGCTATCGTTGGGCCTAATGATTCCATCCATGTCTCGGCCCTTTGTGGAACTTTTCTGGCTTTGTCGGAAATGTTGTATTTTTATGTGAGTTTTTTTTAAACAACAAATCCTGGCGACAGCGTGGCACGATCAAGCACGGAACCCAAGTGCGCCGAATCGAAGTGGGTCATCTTTTTTCTAATGCGCTACATATACACTCCCGACGTGTTAAAACACACAACATAGATCCGCACATCCGACCCCTGCGATCGGCCCGAAGCCAGAGTGGTACTATATTGCGCACTAGACCCTGCCCAGACTACGCCATAACTCACGAATGCGGACAGTAGTAGCCAGGATCACAACGACGACATGGCTATGAATAATTATTTGTATTTATAGCTGTCAATATTACTCACTATAAGCGGTAAGACACTTCGTATATGTACAACAGGCACTCTTTAAAGCGCATTTAGAAAACCAAAAGTAAACATTATTGGTTCAAACATGCTTTAATTAACACATTTAGAATTCAGATTTGATTACGATATCTTTTTGCAGAAAAGAACGTACATGTTTCTCCAGTCAAAATGTATCGGTGAACATGCGAAAAACGAGCTCAAAGGGTTAGCGAAGTAAAGATCAAGTGGAACAAATATTCAGTTTACTTAATACTACTAATCAGCGACATGCCGCACGACGATACAAATGTTACAATTCAATTAACTTTCACTTAATTAGCGTTTCAGTTTGTTAAAAGAGGCCCCATATGCGCGCAGTACTATATACCGGGACCGGGAGCGTCTTGCGATTAACAGTTTACGGTTATTTGTATTTTGCTTTTATTTTATTTATATGATACTTAACTAGGTGTCGGGGTTTCTCCTAAGGTTCGGGTCGTCTCACCGAGACCCCAGCCTATTTTTCAGAAAAGCTATACTGTGACCTACGACATTTGTCTTTTACTTCCAGTTTGCATATAACTTCAGTCCCCTGAGGCTTGCAAGTACCAACGTGGAAATAGTAGCGCATAATTATAATGGTACCTGCTGCCATTAGCCAACTGTCTAACAAAAGTACTACGCTGCTATGGTGTATGTAATTGCGAGATCTCACTTGGACAGCAACAATGTCAAGCTGCGTTGACCTGTCTAATACCACGTTCTCACATAAGCAGTGATCTTTGCGAACCGTAGTTGTAAATCATGTATATAGAATAAGTAACTTTAATGATGCTGCGTATATATTTTCGCGTATAAAACGAACCACACGTGAGTTAAATTAAATGCAACGCCACATTTTTGTTTAGGAAATGTTAAGATTATACCGTTCTTCAGCCAAATAATTAGCTCTTCTAAATATATAGTTCATTTATTCAATGTAATCAATCATTCACGGTCAGAACATGATACTGGGTTCCTGCAAACGTGTTAGTTCTTCTTTTTATTTACGGTATGCACATGCTCGGAATCAACTATAAAAAACGTTGCTGCACATTATGTATTGATTTGATAAATATTAGAATACTAGGGATGTAGATTCTTTACGGAAAAATATGTGCTTCTCATGATGTTATTTTTTTGTCATAACTGATTACAGAGCACCCCAGCATTCCACCTTTTGCACGCGACTTCTATGGAAACCAGTTAAAGCTGTCTCGGAATTTAAATAAAACCCACCTGGACGCTCAGCAAAAGAGTTTCATATGCAAGCTTTCCTGGACGCTACCCGAGCATATGACAAAGAGTTACTCGAGACTGTTTTGAGCCATCACGATATGAACCCAACACAGATCAACCTGATCCGAGTACTTTATCTTGACACATCCTTAGTGGTAGGATAAACAACAGGGTAGCGAAGCTCAGTAGGATGTATAGATTAGTCAAAAGAAACCAATTAGGAAAGACAACTAAACGTTTCAAATTAATATTATTATACAAATTTTAAAAGTGGTTAAAGCTAACCTCCGGTACGTCCGCACCTTGCCTGCGCCGAGTCGCATCTGATAGGCTCTTCAACGACGGCACACGATGCCGCGTGGTACCTGGGGCATCGTTCACTACATCTTATACAGATTCATGTATCTGCAAATGCATGCCCCCCCCCCCCGTCCCACATAAAACGTGATGATTAGGAGGGCGGCGGTCCTCCTAACGCCGCTTTGGACGGCACTCTTTGACAAGTGCTTGGAAACAGGTGAAATTCCAGCAACCTGGTCGGAATGCTTGCTAAAGGTCATCCCCAAAAGCAAAGGTGACCCGCTTTGTCCATCCTCTTGGCGAGGCATTGCAAAGAAAAGCTGCATCTACAAAATATTGTCATGCCTCCTGGCACGCCGGCTTAGCTTCTATCTCGAAGCAAGGGGAATCATCTCTCCGGAACAGCATGGATTTCGCGCGAGACATTCGACAATGACCGCATCCCAGGAGCTTTTAGACGAGGTGAAGCGCTCGGTCACCGTCAAGCACCAAGCACTGTACGCTGTATTTGTAGACTACAAAGCGGCGTTTGACACTGCCCCCAGGGATATTGTCATGGAGAAGCTAGCCGCCGCGGGTGTGGGCCCACGAGTTTTGGGGATACTGGCAGCTATCCTGAAGGCAAACCCAGTCATTCTAGATGACGGCATTCAGGAATACCAGCCTTTCCTACAAACCACCGGCTATCCCCAGGGTGATAATCTCAGCCCGCTCTTATTACTTCTTATTACGTCTTACTCAGTGATCTTCCGGGCCTTATCAATGACCACTACCCCTGTGTCCGCATAACTCTCTATGCCGATGACCTGGTGGTATATAGTAGAGTGTTCATGGATCTAAAAAGGTCCCTGAGGCTGCTGGAAACATACAGCAAGCAAAATGGTTTAACAATTAACGTATCGAAGACAAAAGCTATGAAAGTCTCTGTAGAATTTGTCTCGGAGTTTACTTACCTGGGTGTTAAACTAACGCCAAGCGGCACATCTTTCGCAGCTCACATATCTCAGCGAATTAATAGCAGCATTGTCGCCATGACCTCAATCTCGGCTCCACAGAAGCTCTCAGTAAAAACAGCTTTAATACTGTTTAATCTGAAGGTGGCCTCGGTGGCATCTTATGGTATCACATTAATTTGGGAACACCTATCCGCTCAGCAGCTTAGCGCTCTCGACAGGGTGAAGGCAACGTTCCTTAAGAGAGTTTTGGGCCTCCCTAGAAATGCTCAAAACAGGCTAACTTATAGTCTGTCGAGGATCACGCCGTTCATCGAGGACATGGTAAACCGCTTTCAACTTCCGACCACCGCCTCACTGCGAGAGTTCCGTAGGCACTTCGAGCAGAAAATGAGGGAAGTGCCAGAAGCCTTTTACAAAACACCGGCAATGTTGGACAATACATGGATGGAACCGCTCTTCGAGCAACGACACGTTCTCACCCGCTACTCCGTCCATGGGCACAAACTGTGCCACCGCAGTGGGTTCCATAACCCTTCTGATGATTGTTGCTGCAAATTTTGCGGCCTTGTATGCACCAAATATCATCATGAAACATGTCGGTCTGCGCCAGCTATCTGGGCGTTAGGTCGTTGACATCTACTTGAGATACTTGATTAATGAATACGTGTAATGTAATATAATCAACAATACCGAAAGGTGATGTAATAATAAATAATAATAAAACGTGATGAAAGCCATACACAGCAAAGCGCGTGAAAACGTGTCGGTTCGTTTGTCCGACCTGTTTCCATTTTCAGAGGTAATCGCACCCGTGCTATAGAAATCAGGATTGATCTTCGCCATTTTCCCCTCCCAAGAGCTGATGAATTGTACGTAGGCCGGAGTGTAAGGGAGTTTGAACCTACGCTTCAGGTCCTCTATAAGCAACGGCGTGTCACATAGCAGATAGACGAATCCGTTCAGCGATGTACGATGCAGACCCAGAGCTCGCATCAGGAATGCAGGCTTAACCCGCTCGCGCTTTTCGAGTTGCGCCGACGAGAGATAATCCCAGATGACCTGTATACCGTAGGAGGCAACTGGCGCTACCGTCATGTTGAACGAAGCCAGCGTCGTTCGTAGGGATAGTCTTGAAGGAGTTCTTATACCAACGTTTGCAACCAGCGCTCGACGCATTCTGTCAGTAATGTGCTCCACGAAGGATCGACCGTTTGTAGGGAATATCACCCCTAGATATTTGAAGTTGTTCACATATTTCAGGGGTGCTCTGTTTATGTGCAGCGCGTCAGAAGCCGCAAGACGGCCACCGTGCCGGAATTTCATGGCCTCTGTCTTGTCCATATTTGTCAACAGGCCAGCCTCTTCCACATACTCCGACAGTCTTGCCAGCGCCTGCTAAACATGAAACCGACTTCTTCCGAAAATCACAGGATCATCGGCATAGAACAGAGCTTTTACGTGTCCGGACTGGTCTTGAACGCGGCGTGGCAAATCGCTCAGCAATAAGGAGCAATAATTATATATGTACCTAGGACGCGTGCTAAATCACTTGATAAGGCACCAAAACGCAGGCGGTCATGTATCATGCTGGCAAATGGAGAGATATTGCCGTTCTAGTCACAGTTTCACAAGAGAGCGAATGATTTTATTAACTTGTACCGATGTCAAGATATACGAGTTGCGAGAACTTCTGTGGGAGTGCATCTACAGACACAATTGCGGAAGTCTGTCTCTGTCGCTGGCCCGGGTAGGAATGCTGCCCACGCGATACTAAAGGGGCATATAGACGCTGGTATTCTTACCCACCGTGTAAAAACAAACGAAAGCGGAGGAACGTGTGATTTTGGAATGCAACACTGGGTGATGATGAATTTGTCTAAAAACAAGTGGCTTCATTGACTCTGGCAGCAACGGCATTATTTGAAAGACGAAGATTGTTCTAACGATCTGGGAAAACGACCCGAACTCTCCACTGCGACGATTCGCTCCGTTCGGCGGGCAAGTAATCTCAGCGATAGAGGCGACGTCGTGTCGACGGGATGAAAGCGTAGTGTGGAAGTCAGGATAGATTTAGTTGCTTTAGCATACTATACTACGCGATAGTAGTGGCGGCGTGGCCTAGACAGATAGTGCTCAACACCTGCCTGGCTTCAGGGGTGCTTGATGGCAGATTTGATCGCGCGTGTGAGAGTTTGTGTAACGCATTAGAAAAAAGATAACACACTTCGGTGGCACACTTGGGTGTTGTGCTTGGTCATGCCACGCTGCCACGAGGACTTCTTGTTGCTCACATAAGTATGCAACATTTGGAACAAAACCGGAAAACGTCCATGATGGGGCAAAAATTGATGAAACCGCTAGACCAGGGAACAAATAGTCCGGGGGGAGTCACACACAAATTGGGAGAGTTCCACAACTAATTGGTTGCAGAGTATATATATATATCGTTGCATTATTCTAACACTCGCTTTTTCGGTTTGTCTGCCGATGGCTGATTACCCGACGCTGGTGGAGGCCTAATCGTACACTTTAATCCAATGCAGAACTCTACTACAAGCAATCGAAATTCAGCTTACTTATATGTAAAACATGCCATCGACACGATTTTTTATCTTTCTTATATATACGTTTCTTGCCTATCTATCAACATAGGACCTCTTAAGCGTAGGTTAAACAAGATTTAGCTAAGAAACCATAGACTGCACATAGACTGCTCTTGTCACAACTGCGTGTTATTTTTAACCTTTACAATATATATATATATATATATATATACTATATATATAATATATATATATATATATATATATATATATATATATATATATATATATATATATATATATATATATATATATATATTGTAAACATTATAATACGCACTATTGCATCGCTCTAGAATGAATATTGATGATGAAGAGTGATCGAGGTAGTTGCAATAGGTTAACTATTACAAATTTTTATTGCTATGTTATTCCTGTCTTCGAAATACCATGTATAGAACAGTTGCTTTTGACAGCTTGAAACATTGTCATTGCTGTCATTCCCGAGTCTGCGTGTTTTCCGACTCGTCCGGGCACAACAGTGCTGTCTCACAGCTACGACGTTGCCGCTGCCGTACGCAAGACTGTCATGTTTCAGACTAGGCTTTTAGTGTGCGATCGTAAGGAAAGGGTGCACCTATCTGCCATTATCATTACAAATTAATTTCATTTTTTGTGCACATACTATATTATAAGGCGATTTAAAGTTTAAACAAATTCAAATACTTTAGCCATACCTGATAACCGCACGCGCCGGCATTGCGGTCTAGTTTTGCTACATGTTCGCCATAAGTGGACGAAACGCGGCTCTATAGATGGTTTATGGCAATTTGATATATATGGTCTGATATCATGATTTTTAGGCTTTTCCTGCATTCATGTATTTGCAGCCGAATCTTTGGCGTCGTGCCTGATTCACTATCTTTTATGTTTTACACGCAGCTCTAAATACATTAGAATCATGGCCTCTAAATAGGCTAAAGTTATATCATTTAAATTCGCTAAATTAATGACTAAACAACTTTCAGATTAGTCAATCATTCGACCTTAGCTGATAACAGAGACGTTTTCCTACATTCTGCCTTTTCTGACTTCTTGTGCCTTCGGTTTTTTAAAAACCGCTCTCAAATCTTTAAAACTGGACTCAAAACTGGTTGTTTCGTCCTGCCCAAAAGGCTGCGCAAGTTCAGATGCTGAAGCTTAGTAGAACGGAAGTGACACTCTCCCCTACTATTAAATGTCTGGACTTAACTATATGTGATATTCTTAGACGGCAAGATCACTTAGATGTTCTTACGCCTAAATGCTATGCGGTAATTGCATCTGTTTGTCGACTAAGAAAACTAAGAGTGCTTGTTTAGGGTCTTCTTATGGTGTATAAGGTGCTCTTAGTACAATTTCTTTGTAATGGTATCTCTATTTTGGGAGATTCATAATAGTCGTATAACTTACAGGGCAAAAATCATTCGGAATGATGCCCTTAGGGTTTTTATGTCTTAAACATTTTGCCGCTAAATAATATATAAACAGGGTAAAAATTGCCTTGCTTGCGATTAAGATGTATAGAGGAGTTTTTCTGGATGATGCTGTTTGTTCTATTACAGCTGCTGTTAGACGTTCGACTCGGTGTGGAACGGATTTGTGAGGCCGGCAGCTTAAAAAAGTCCACCTGGCATGCCCTCGCGTACACTCTGCCGACTACCTGGACCGAAATTCCTCTAAAAAATTGCGTGCTCACATCAGCCAGAACATTTATGTTTGAGATGAAAAAATGCATAACACGTAAAAATCAAACTGACATGTTTGATTACGATAACTTGTGAAAATGTTCCGTGAATAAATATCAAATATATATATATATATATATATATATATATGTACAATGTATCTACATATATATATATATATATATATATATATATATATATATGTACAATGTATCTACATATATATATATATATATATATATATATATATATATATATATATATATATACATATATATATATATATATATATATATATATATATATGTACAATGTATCTACTAGGTCAGAGGACTGATTATGCGAGTTTCAGGCGCGCTATCTACCGGCCACAAATAGCAATTAGTCTGGGAGCAGCGCAGGCCGTGCTATCCTTAAATAAGTTTGGTAGTGTTTGTGCCGTGTGAATGGAATATAATTGTATCAAATGTCTTCGAACACATAAAAAACGACCGTCAAAGCGTGCAAGTTCAAGAGGAATGCTTTCTTAATAAGTGAACTACATATTTTGTCACTGTTTCTTTATCTGCCAGTGTGCCAGTTCTTAATTTTAGTATTTACAATACACAATAAATATGCAATAGTTATTAAACATTTTGCACTTGCGCATAACACTAAACTCGGATAATTCTAAGTTAGGCGTCGAAAGCAGGCTCCAAAATCCTGCTTGGATAGCTCATCTTTGTGCGCCCGCGGCGATATTTGTAGTATTAAATTAATCTGTATCTTTGAAATAAACATTTGGGCGTATTCGCCAGTCGAAATTTTGCACCGCGAAAAATCTATCTTAATCCAGAAATAGATTCCAATAAGCAATCTCTAGAACTAACTCTGGCTAGGTAAAGCTGGAAATATGAACAAGAATGGAAAGCAAAGTACGGGAATAATTTGGACCGTACCACCAAATGCATTTAGCAATATATATATATATATATATATATATATATATATATATATATATATATATATATATACCACCAAATGCATTTAGCAATATATATATATATATATATCTAAAATCATCAGAGGAGCGTCTGAGTGAATGACCTATCAAAGATAGTTTGAAGAAGGTCAAGTACCGGAAAAGCTCCTGGGCCAGAGAAAAGTGTTCAACACGCATAACCCGAGACGTACCACCGTTCAACTTGCAGAATAACTTGAACGTGGCCATACAAGCTTGGAATTAATTATTTGCTGCATGGATTTCTCGAACACTGAGGAATTTGAATTAATTGGACTAATTTCAAACATGCACTTCATTGTTTGTTTGCCACCCGCCAAGCCTCGTTTTTGATCGCTCGGTTACCTACGCGTCGTCGCAGGTCTTCAACAAGGACGCAGTAAGCAGCAAACTATTGCGGTTTAAAGGCACAGGCAATTCTATCAATCAGCCAAAACAAAACACACGTATTTTCCGTAAAGAAAGCGAACAAGCTATTTTGGCAAAATGCTTGCATGTTTCAAATATTCTTCTTTCTTCTATAATTCTTCTTTTAATTATAGGCGACAATATTATTTTAATTATGTATATTGACTCAATATGTATGCACGTGCATGTAGTATGTAGACAAATGAATGCATAGACATACACCAATACTTGTATGCATATATATGAATATATACAATGATCTTTTAGGTTAACAAGACGACTGCCAGCTCTGCAAGTCATAGAACTTTAGAAGCCTTTTAATACCTACTTAGCTAAGTAATTTAAACGCTTGGCTGTATATATATATATATATATATATATATAGTGAATTGCATTGTTCATGTACTATAAATAACGCAGCGCTCTTTATTTGTCTTTGCGTAGACACACATTTGGCTTACGGGCCGTGTATATAATACAAATATTACAATCAAATTTTTTGTGGCACTAACTAGAAGCACCTCGAGACACAATGGCCTACCGCATCTAGCTCACGAAAAGATATGCACCCGTACCGGAACTTTGCTAACCTTAGTTAGAGCCCTATATTCAGTAGTGTATACCTTTTGTGAATCATTAACAAACGTTAATGCGCTTAACGCACACACACACACACATATATATATATATATATATATATATATATATATATATATATATATATATATATATAAGCTGGATGTTCTATCTGTTTCTGGTTTGAAGGCTTCGTGCTTCAAAAGATGTAGTCTTCAGCTCAACTTCCTTCGGCATGGATCAGGCTCTGTCCCTCTTGATGTGGTTTGGAGGAGCCTGTCTCTCTAAGCCTTTCTGCGAACATCTTGAAGAAGGCTTTCGTGTGGAGCACGTCAATGTTCTGAGCGACTAGGTACATGATGAGCCAGTCGCCGACGTCAGTTTCGTGTAGCACGTAGTTAAGACACTTTGCCTGGTCCTTATCTTTATAAACTTGGTTGCAGAGTAGCGAGTGGCGTAGCTGGCCCAGCATAATCGTTGCGGCGCGCCAGACGAGCCAAGCCGCTGTGATGAACGTAAGAGCCATGAACCAGAACCAGAGAAATACGTAGATTTTCTCGTTAATTATGTTGATGGGCAGGACGCATACAGCGTCGAACTTCTGAATATCACCGGACGTACCGTACATGCGGAACGTGCATTTTGCCATTCTGGGAAATACTCTGATCAGCGGATCGTAGCGTGCCTCCCAGTGCCATTCGGTGAACGTGAGCGCTTTCCAGCCATAGCTGGAGAATTCGCCGCCAAGAAACACGTCTAGCAGATAAATCTGAACAATGGTGTTGACAAAGAATAGCACCTCGGTGATGATCATGCCTAGCAGGTAGAAACCGTGGCCTCCATTACGGTTCTCCTCCATATAGTCGACGAGTAAGTTCAGTTGCTTTTTTCGGTCCTTTTCGTCCAAGATCGGATTAACGAGGTCCGAGCAAAGGTGTTTAACTCGACTGCCTTCGACTAGCTTCCACACAAATCGCGGCAAGTAGAATCCGCCTGCCTGTAGAACGAGGACGAAGCACACCCACTGATAGTACGAATGGTAGACGAGCTTGTCTCCTGTCTTGTGGGGAGCCACTCCGGGGTAAGCCACCTCATTTCCTAGCTCTCCTTTAAACGCTTTCTCTACACTAAACGTTTTGTGGATCCAACAGTAGGTGTCGAGCATCCGCGTGTCGATCGAGTCCTTGGGCACGACACAATCGATGGGATCGCCGAAGTATTGCTTGGCCGTCACGAGGGCGCTGAACGCAAGCAGGATAGCCACCGACACCTTGTGGTGGAGCCGGCAGACGTTGTTATCGATGATAACATAGTCAGTCTTAAACAGTGTCCGAAACGACAGCAAGAGTTCGGACATCGTGAATCGCGCTTTGGCCTGCGGCTATCCTGCGTTGACGGCGGTGAGCAAGCACCGTTACACCGAAGACGAACGACGCTTACCAACTACGTTGACTAGTTGGTAATCTGCGGTGGCAGGCACGCAACACGCCTCATACGCAAGAACGCAAGGGAGAACGTCAGCCTCGACGTCGTCCTGTCCTGCCACTGGTCAAGTGCTAGCGAGCTTAGGGTAGGAGATTAGGTTCCCGCACGATAGGGAGAGACGCCGCTAAGAGGCTGTCCACAAATGCGATAGGACCTCTCTCAAAGCAGACTTTGTATGAGCTATGAGCTCACCTTTTTCCTTCCCATGCTGGCGCCGAGTGGCCAGACGGCATGGCCAGGTCGCTTTTGCATGACGGCCGTGCGTTTCGTGAAAACGTCGACAACCACGACCATTTACGTCGTGAAAACCACGACAACCACAGCCCATGCGAAACAGTGCGGCACACAGTGCGACAAGGCAGTAAACGGTGACAGGAAATTTCAGGTGTTTATGGCCTTTCGTAGAGACCAATAGTGTCGACATCTCTCGTGTCGGCTGGCTGCAATTGTAGCACACAATAACTTTCATTGTGCTCTCAGGTTCGATCTGCGCTTTCCTATCGATTGATCTCACCGATTTCGTGGGAGCAAGAGCTAGTAACATCTAGCCGAAATCAAACAACGGTTGTCACTTTTATTGGGTTGTTCACATATTAGACCTGCTTGTAGGCTTGACGTCTACATGGCGCCATGACGCAATACCTTTTGGGGCACGGCTAGCGTTGTCGAACGATACGCTCGAACTTGCCTTGCCTTGGGAGTTTATCTCCTCCACTTTTACTCACCACAAGTACGAGTGCGAACTCAAATTTGATCGTGTGAATGCCACCTGCCCGGCTTAAAAACATTGTTTTTCAAAGCATTTCTTAGCCCTCTTCGTAGAGAAGGAGACTGCTATTAACTGACTACCCACAACGCCCTGACTTCATTTGCTCAAAATCGTGAAATCAGTATAGCTAAAATTTGTTCAAACTTAGTTTCTAGCTTCACTGATAATATAAATCGATGATGTTCATATTCTTCTATAACACTGAACTTACACGTGAGCTAAACGGAATATTTATAATTGCAAAAAAGTTACATTTTGGCCTCCAGCAATACGAACAAGTTATTATAATTAGAGCACTAACGGGGTGGGGTCCCTTCTTTTCATAGTGCCCAGTATATTTTGCCGTATGTGTTATGTCCGCTTTCTGTTAGCCTACTAGCCAGACTGGTTTGTACAGGCTATTAAAATAGTTGTGATAATTATGCTAAGAACAGAATCATAAGGACAACCATAACAAATATGATGACGGCATATATCATGTTTAATCTATTTTAATGAAATGGCTCACACATTCAATTAATACACGGAATCGCTAGCCGTAATACCAGCTTGTAACGCTTGATCTTTAGCGATTATCAAGCGTCGGCACAAAGCACGACTCGAATGACGCTTAATTTCCATTGATGTCGTCATAGTGTACAAGAAAACAGAAACACTACGGAACAGAAGTCTTCAATAAACACCTACCTATGAATGGCTGGTCGTACAGCCGAATTTCAGAGTAGTGCCATTAGCAGTCGTAGTAGTAATTGGAGTGACGACACTACAGGCCAGTGGCTGAGAGAAATAGAAAGTCACGCATTAATCAGAACAACAGCGACAGCGGTGTACAGTCAACTGGCGACAGATAAGTAAGAGGAAAACAACATTGCTTGTGGTGGAGGGAAGTAGTGAATAGTACTGTATGCAATGCTCCGCCGTCTCTGATCTCACAGAAACTTGCCAGTATTACGGCGATGGAAAGTGAAAAGGTTGTTAAAAGAAATTGGTTCTTAAAAAGACGAACTTTAGTTCAATAAAAAAAAATACGCTTTGCATTCGGCATGTGCGAGCTGTGCACCTGTGTTCGAATAAACGTTTCAAATTGTACTGTTCTCATAGTACGCTAGGCAGTGGTAACATTATAAGGGATCGTTGGGAATTGTGGTTGCTAGTGCACCGATCCAAATTATCATTGATCTGCAATACATGCGTTTGGCCTAGTGACCGGATCTGCTGCTGCCTATCTGCGCGCACCGCTATGCAACAATGGTAGGCATCTGCGGCGCAATAGCGGAACTACCGGTATCCCCATAACGCCGGCAGCAGCAGCAGCAGCAGCAACAACAACAACAACAGCGGCGGTGGTGACGTCTTGGGGTTGGCCGGAGGGTTTCGTTGTGTTTTGGTGCCACCGGTTTTCCACCAACAACTGGCTGGTGTGTACGCTTGTCGCTATCGGTGAGAACTTATCGCGCGCTTCTCGCTGCCGGTCGCCGAACCCGGAAGCGAAGCCATGCAAACAACCACAAGGCTTGCGCGGCGACACATTGCGACATATGTCGGCAACGAAAGTGAAGCGCATCAATGCCGCACGGCCAGCCATGATCACGTCGCCTTCGTCGTGACAGCGAGGCAATCGTCTCTGAAGAACACTTGATGATACATGCGCACATTTCTCTCCATACACGCTTCATATATATATATATATATATTCATATATATATATATATATATATATATATATAACGTTAAAAAATTGTATATATATATATATATATATATATATAACGTTAAAAAATTGTATATATATATATATATATATATATATATATTGTAACGTACTATTGAATATGCCTATACCTTCTTCCGGAGGGACCAGCCTATGTATGAAGAGGAAGACACTGATGTTTGAAAGACTGCATTGTCATATAAACTACAAGTGAAAGGAAGTGTAGTGTAGGATATACAAATGCATATTTATCTTATAAGTTTAATCTTATTTGATTTTTGTCGACATTTCTGTAACATATTTTTTCTGCAATAAATGTTATCAGGTTCGAGTTTTAAATTTAGCTCAACGAGGCTTCTGGGTCCTAGATGTTGGTGATTTTTTGCTCGACTGACAATTTGTAGCGTATTCGATTAAAACAGGCTTAGTCAGGAGGAGTTTAAGACCGTTGGGTACAGATACCGTAATAGTCTTTAATCGCACCAGCCCGCACTGTCCTTTACTTGTGTTTCTCGTGGAAAGGTTCCTCGTGGAGGTTCTCGTGGAAAGTCATACTCGAAAAACTCTATTGGAGTTTTTCGAGTATGACTTTCCACGAGAGCCTAGCCTATTGGAAAAGACCTCGTTTGACCTTCTTAGAGTCATATCCGGCTACTTGCACGACCCAGTCCCAAGGAACGGCCTTTAATACAACTGTAAGAGTGCCACAAGATCCCCTTCTCCGCCAGGGGCAAGTGTTGCCCCGCTCTTCACCTGCGCTTCAATAACGAAGAGACCAGCAACAGAAAGGTTGTACTCGCTGAAGCGATTTCCTGGGACATGAGAGCGGAAAAGCGTTGTCGTCTGTTGGAACATCCTATACTCAATAAAGAAGACAAGCAGCAGTGTAGCATCACCCTATGGTAGAAAGAGTGCGACGGCCTGGAGGAGGGTGCCACAGGCGCCGGTCTCCGGGAAGTTATACCACACATCAAAAACTGGCTAATTGACCCGGGGGAGAACTAGACCTCCACAACACCAGTAGCAAAACGCAACGAAATTCCTGGAAGACATACTAACAACCAATTCCATGGCAAATAACCGCACCATGTGCGCCTCTAGGCATTCGGGTAAGAAGTTTGCTATGAGTAGGCTCTGACCCAACCCGATTGCCTGAAGTAGCTAGAACTGCCTGAATCATAGGCAATTTTTGGTTGGTGGAGCCATGGGGAAACACCGCACTACCGGCTCACACAGCAGACGAGTTTCCTGCAGTTATTTTCGTGTGTACAAACCGCATTTTCCGTGACTTTTCTTAAAAACATAAAAGTAATAGTAATAGTTGTAGTAGTCAAAGTCGAGTTCTAGAAATGTTGGTAGCAGTGGAACGAGTAGTGGTTGTTCAAGTAGTGCAGTGATAACCTCTTCTTCGTTCAGCTGCTTTGAAAATGATTGCGCCGTTGCCACCGTCGTTGTCTGACGACGGCACTGATCTGTTTGCCCCCGATTTAAATCTGTCTGATGACAAACACGAGATCGAGCACGCGCCATTCTAGAACCTCTAGTGCGCTTCGAAACACAAGTCTCCTACTCCTAAAATGAAGCATTTTTCAGAAGACTACTTTTAGGTTTCCTACTCCTGCCTGTTTCGTTCTGCCGTGTTTTGCGCTTGTCAGGCCAAAAGCAGGAACGCAGCGTTCTTTCAAGTTTGGACTAGTCGCAACCATACATGTACTCGCGTATATACATTAGTACGCTCACATACGCCTATATATAGAATTTACCGGAACTGCGTTATTTCTGCGTTTATTATCAGTCAGGTAGACAGTATCAACACTATCTGCGAGATGGGTGCTGTGACAGGTGCTAGCGACAATAAAACCTGACCTATATACAGAAATCCGACTTATGCGCAACGTTATATATAACAATGCGCAAAGGTAACCGGATATAACGTGGCATTTAGGCATTCAAATTTGAATAAAAGTAATTTAAATGGCCAATTTTTAGTATATACTTTAGTAGTTCGTAAGTAAAAATTGTGTGCGGCATATTATTGTATTATTGTGGAGGTATCACGTAATCTCATCCTGGTATGTGCACAAAGCATCGTCTTGGAAACATGATCTTTATATATATATATATATATATATATATATATATATATATGCATAGAAGGAAAGTTGAATTTGAAAAAGATAGCACACGCATTGGCTCACTGAACTTTCCTTTAGAGTTATTGATTACCTATATATACAGAAGGCGAATATTGGAGTAAACGGCTATCGTGCGCCGTACCGAGGAAAGTATTTTTAAAGGTGATGTATTTAAGGATATGCTCAAGCGACAACAATATAGATACTGCCTTGTAGAGAACATGTGCGCTGCTCACAGCTCTCGTTAGATTAAGCTAAACTGCCAGGTAGGTAGGTATACGTTCGTTAGAGACGCTGTTGTTGTTGCTGCCGTCGTCGTCATGATCCTTTGTTCCGATTTGTTTCACGTTGGCGGTTTCATACTTCGCTAGCGGACATGCTAGTTCACATGTTCCCCCACATACTGAACTAAGTTAATCATCAGTTGCCGTCTGAAGGTGCTGGATGCCAGACCTACCTCGCCACACGGCCAAAGTGCGGCCGGCTCCCCAATTGTTTCTCGAAAACGACAGCTGCGGCGACGGCGGCGGCGGCAATGCGACTCACCTGCAAATGAACACACTGGCTATTATCATGTGCGGTATGATTACTGTTGTCATAGCTGGCAGTTGGCTGTGGGGGCTGGAACAGGCAATGATGGCATTAGGCAAGGCCACGTTGAGCTCACGTTACACACTGACCACGTGTATCAATCTATCAATTTCTTCCTCATAATTTTTTTATACAAAAGGATCTTGTAACCAGACATTAGCTTGCGCGTGTGTAGAGCTGCTGTCCCTCGTACGAAGTGCGCGTTACGTGCAAAACGACCGATTTTGTTATGTCGGCGCAACTTCTCCGCCTTCTCGAAGTAGTTCTAGTAGCCTAGACTAAAGGCTACGCTAATATATATGATACTATATCTGCACCTCTTGTTATATATATATATATATATAGCAAGCTTTTGTGTTGATATACTGTATATGTTTGCTGCACACGCGATATTATCGTAGACCGCCACCGTTTAAAACGCTACCGGAAGTACACATGAAGTAACAGCGTTCGTAAAGTAAACGCGCACTCTTTGTCTGACGGGCGGCCGCACTGAATTCAAAATAAGCAGGGGTTTTTGATCCGTTCTACCAACGGACATTCAACACTATGCGAATGGAACGCAGGGGAGTCAGCAGTCTTTTTGGGCGCATTTACGTCGCTGTTATCGCAAGAGGTGTTGGCTGTACAAAACTAGAGCTCGGGACCTTGTGGAGCCCGGCGATTGGCGAACGCGTGGGCAGTACCAGGAGAGGGTGCCAAAGATATTGCATGGAGAGCGAGCGCAGTTAAATCGATAGGTCGACTGATAAAAGTAAAGGAATACTATGATACAGGGTGAAGGAGAGCACTCAGAATATACTATAGCAGCCATGAATCTGGCAGACGGCCGCTCTAAACTGAATCAAACTGGTCTTTCGTCTAGAAATCAATGTTTCTAAAGCACTCTACTCCATACGAGTGTGCTCAGCTGCCGACGCAAGGCAAAACGGAAAGCTGTCTCTCACGTTAGTCGTTGCCTGGCAGCCTGCCGAGGGGGGGAAGGTGGAGAGGGATGGAGCAAACACTATTACTGTAGAACAGCCGCTTAGGCCTGCCTAAGCACTTTGGACTCCCCTCTACTTTTGGATTTATGGTTTGGCTTCAATGACTATTGATCTGATAATAGAATAGGATTCTAGAAAATAAATGGATAGTCTTTACTTTCTCATGTTTTAATGGTTAGTAATAGATGAGATGCAACAAAAAATGTTGCGTTCTACATAATAAAGACTTTAGTCAAAACGCTAGTCAACATTGCAAGGGTTAACTATAGGTATGTGTGAAAAATGTATTTCTGAAGGATTTAATTTTCACAAACATTACCCGATTGTTTTCTGGCCTATTAAATATGGTGAAATATATATATATATATATATATATAATATTTTTTTTAATATAAAAGCGTGCGCACTGTATTTTCAAACCCACGGTTCTAACGCTGGCTTTTATTGTAATCGTTGTAAGGCATCTAGATGACAGCGCTGGTTGGCGGCGTCCATGTAAAATTCACGAACTGCCGCTACCGCATCTTATTGTTTTCCTTCGGATTCTTGTTGTTGTTGCTGTTGCTCTAGCGTTGCGATGCCAATGTCCTCTACATCTTTCACTGTGGCTGGGTGGTGGCAATTTGCGGCCGACACCGGGACATTTCACTTCGCCATCTTTTGTGATCTGTTCTGTGAACCAAAAGCAACTATAAAGTGCTTGCATACGGGATGGAAAACAGAATACACTATGAATATATCTTAGTCTGATTTGCAAATAGATTTAGACAGTGGCATTTCATAACGCTAGGCCCTACACACAGGGACATAGCGCCGTGTTGTAGGCAATTAGGCAAAGGCGTTCATTAACG
Source organism: Dermanyssus gallinae (assembly GCA_003439945.1). NCBI lineage: Eukaryota > Metazoa > Arthropoda > Arachnida > Mesostigmata > Dermanyssidae > Dermanyssus > Dermanyssus gallinae. The sequence goes on along the minus strand of QVRM01007094.1, from coordinate 723,478 downwards.
GCGATTAGTGAGAGCATGCATATAAAAGAAGACTTTATATATATATATATATATATATATATATATATTATAATACGAGCTGATCCAGTAAAAGTAAATACTTTTTTTTAACTGTCAAAGGATAGTCGTCTTCATCGTTCTGCTTTAGTACTAGCAAACACCAGAAGACCATTATTAATAGTTGTTACTCTGATAACCAGTTAGTATCGGCTATTATTATTTCATATTACCACCATTACTATTGACCTATTCAGGCTATTTTCCATTTCATTGTTGTCACGGTGGTTGCTGCCATTATGCCCTCCATTGCCGCCTCCCGTCCGTCGATGGTGAACTGAGTGATTAGTTCAACGACAATTCGACCTGACGAAGGCCGGGTGGATTAACGTCAGTGAGCTATTGCGCTCTTTCGTCGGACCGTCGAGAAAGCCGCAGATCTCGCTATCATCAGGGGGAGTTTCTGGTGGAGTTTCCAAGTGTAGCAAAACGAGAGTTTTTGTTACACTGCTGCTAGCAATGAGCTACTTTGAGACCTAAATAATTCTCTCTCTCTCTCTATATATATATATATATGTGTGCACAGGCAAGAGCCTTTTCTGCAAAATGCCCTTAATTGTTGCGTAATTATCGAAACTTTAAACTCAATATATATATATATATATATATATATATATATATATATATAAAAAGTACATACAAGGTGGTTCATGTTAATTCAACATAGTTATTTGCTGTTCTGCCGTTTCTGTGAGGAAATGCAGAGATCGTCGTTGCAGGGCCGGACAACCAACTGAGTGGTACTTAGCGCAATGCTGCGAGCAGAACCGACACAAACAATAGATGTGCCGGTCATCTCAGGCCACCCCGGCCCACCAGAGAGACTTAAAGACGTCGAACGTTCTTATCTCCGTCCCCGCCTCCGCGATCTTGCGTCGCCACTCTCCCTAAAAAGTGGTTAAGTGGCTCCGTCATAGGCATACGCAGCCTAAGCCGGGGCATGTCTACCATCGGCGTACAGTTTTTACAGATTTATCGGCCTAATCGAGAGTCAAAGCATTTGCTTCATGTGTAGTGTGCAGCACTTCTCAAGATAGGTGTTGCCGCACCCTGTGTAAACCATACGCAGGCTTCGGTAGGGCCTGCAGCATAAACAAGCGTAATGCCGTACCAACAGACTTTATTGTTGGGAGTGGGGTGTGTTTGGCACGATTGGGTCGACGAATCAAAGGCACTGTTCAAAGTTTTGACTGGTGAGATATTACTCATTTCATTTCATTTCAATTTGAGGTTTATTCACGGAACCGCAATTTCACAATGCTTAAGTTCTCGTATATAAAAAATATTTAAAATGTGCATTACAAAAATGTGTGTAAAAAGTGTGCATGCAAAATGTGTAACATTACTATTATCTATTTCATACTATAATATGTCTCACTCCATACGAAACTAGCAATTGAAGTTGCTAAACACTTCTCCCGTTCACACAATTTCAACCTATTGACGGGAAACTAGTTTTGACTCGAGTTTTTGCTTGTTACCCATTTTTTCACCTCGCGTTTAAATGCTCCGACTGAGGTAAATACACGAATTTCTTTGGGAAGTTCGGTCCAGATAGTCGGAAGGGTGTATGCAAAAGCATGACGGGTGGTCTGCTTTAGAGCTATTGGCCTCACAAATTCCGTTGCACGTCGAGTTGTGCGTCTAACAGCAGCTCTTATAGGAAAACCAGCATCATCCGGAATAACTCCCCTATACATCTTAAATGCAAGCGTGGCAATTTTTACCCTGTACATATCCCTAAGTGTTAAAAGCTTAAAGTCTTGAAAACACTTGCGAACCGAATCGATACTATATGCCATAATTTAGTCCCTATCTTTTTAGCCACCTTTAGCATGTTCACAATGAACTGGATTGGGTGACTTTCTCTGGCAGATCGATGTAACAGCAGGCAATCAACCCAATTTATCAATTTAAAAAGAAAAATAGTTCTACTCCAGTAGGATTCGATTCTATGCATGACAACGCCGGTCAGTTTTTAAAGAGAGCCATCACTACTGCATGTACATGTATCTGGTTTGATTCTTACTCTGTCTGGCTTCGTATTGTCCACGCGAGCCCAGCGAACATAACTCTGGCAGTGCAGGTCGTCATCCCAAGGAGAACGTTAGCGCTGTTACCCGGCGCGAGCACTAGAGCATATCGTCTAATGTTTGTACAAGTGTGTTGTTACTTGTTTGTACTGCTGCTGCTGCTATTGCTCGTTGACCCAGCGGATCAGTTGCACAAACGAAATGGCTATTGACTAATTCAGTAGTTATTCAGGCCAATTCAATCAGGCGATCTAGTCCAACATCATGCAGTAGTTGTAGTACTAGTAGTAGTAGTAGTAGTAGTAGGGGTTGAAGTAGTAACAAATAATGGTTCTAGCTCCTCGCCTCTTCCTGAGGCCATTTAGATGAGAGCTTTTTAGTGGGTATTATGCCAACAACATCGGCATCGAGTCCCACACTGCCCGCTTTGGGTGTGCATAAAGCATTTTTCCCTTTCACCCAAAAAAGAAAAAATAGTAGTAGTATTCGTTCAACGAGCGACTAAGCGCGCCTCTGGCGACAGCGATCTAGGTCTGGGCAACATGATCCGAACGACCAGAATTACATCGGTCCGTCATCGATGGGTCAGTATGTCGTCCGCCCAGGAGATGAACCGTCCACGGAAGGGGGAGGGCAGGGGGGGCTACCTTCAAGGACAGCAGTGTCTCCTTTTCCGTCATTGTGGTGCTTGTCGCCACGGCCCGCTCGAGTTGTCTCCTCTAGCGCATACTGTCTTGCATACAATGCCCGACCATCAACATAGTGCAACTACCATGACGACATGTCATCATCAGTACCGTCTTTCCTTTATCCCTGTTTATCCTTTATATCTCCCTCCCCTCTCTCTCGCTCTTTATCTCTCTTTCTCTCTCATTGGCGTTATCGTCTGGCTAGAATCAAGACAGCAAGCGTAGCCACTTCATGGGCTTCGTACTCTCTTGTCTTGCGTTCTCTCCGCTTGCCAGGAGGTCGGCGGGTAAGCAGAGGTGATTCCAACGACGGTGCCGACGTCGAGAGTTTGACCGATTGTGTGGTGGCTGTCTACACACACACACGCATACAATTGTGCCAAGAGATTGCGCGCGGACGGCTATGGCTGTCTCAACAAAAAGAAGGAAGGAAAGAGAGAGAGAGAGAGAGAGAGAGGAGGAAACGCAGGAGACGAGAGCAACTGGGATATAGGCCACTACAAAAAGCATCACTGCTAAAGATGAACGGTCAACTACTAGCTAGAGCCCAACACTGAGAACATTGTTTAATTTAATTTGTTTAACAGCGATATATATATATATATATATATATATATCTTAAGGCGAGCACTGCCGAGTGTGCAAACGTGTTGTAAATGATTAATAAATCATCACAATATTTTCTATATATATATATATATATATATATACACTCGATGTCATAATTAACGATTGGCCAAGACTCATACACTCGTATTAAAAAAAATAAGTAGTACCTTTGGCAATGCATACATTTTTCTCAACGATTTATTCTCATTGTTGGAAACATTTTGGGAACGTATTTTTTAAATGGTGATCAGCTAAACCATGACGTTTCTTCATGATGTTTGCTCTCGATTAAAATCCGATCTCGCTAAGAAAACACGTGGAGCCATGTTGGTGCCTTTAAGAACCATAGAACGAGGAAGCAAGTAAGCACATAACCTGACGGCCACTCCTTAGTGGCCGACTTGATTTTCTAATATTGGGAGATTTCCAGATTTGGTTGGCTTGAGATATTTACGAAATTTCGAGTTTCGGAATATTGCGTATATACCTATACAATAAACAAACTGCTATTTGTTTGACAATCCTTTTGCTTCAGTAAAGATCAGCTATTCAGTGTCTGTTAGTAGTTTGCAGCGTTAATTAACAACACCAGTGTCACAAATTGCAGTAATTTAATAAGAGATGACAACCTTGCAACGATTTGCTGCTAATGGCTCTTCTGAGAGAACTTTCTGTTTCATAACAGGCCTGCCACAGGTGGAGAAGCAACAGCAGAAGACTTTAACGGTGCCCGGTTAAGCCCAGCTTCCCGCCAGCAAGGCCATCGGTGGTCTTTGTTCTCATTGTTTTGTGTGACGCCTGTACAGGCAAACGATATCATCATTCCCCTCGTTGTTGCTGAGTCGGAGCCAGTTACCACCTGTACGCCACCGACAGGGACAATTCAGGCCAGCAGTCCTTGGCGCTAGACTCGATGATGTTAAGTCAGAAGAGACTGTATCAGAAACAAACGAAGAAAGGCGTAAGAAAGGCGACGAGACGAAACGAAACACAATAGCTACTAAGGTAGGGCTATAAATGAGGTGGTGGTACAGGACACTTTTGCCGTAAAGTTCGCGCGGTTACAACATGCCAGCTCTGTCGTTGACTGTCCTACAATGAGCGGTAGTATTCAGAGTTCGTTGCCTTTGTTGGCGTCCGTCGTCACGCTGCCGTCTGCAGATCAATACGATGAAGAACAAGAACTAGATTTGATCGTCGCACATCACTGACGGGTGACGCCCGAAAAGGCGGTCGTCGTCTGACTGCTTCTTCTGCTGCTGCTGCTGCTGCTGCCGGCGCGCAGCAACGGTGTCTCGTCGGTGGGCGACGTAATCACTGCTCGCTCTCGTCCGACTTCTGTTTAGTTTCCTGTCGTTAACTGCCTGCTCTGCTGCGGCTAGTGCTGCATCCGTCCGTCTGCCCGTTCCGATCTTTATTTCCCTTTCCTTCTCAATGACCTTGCCTGTCGTTTTCTTCCTTGTGTGCGCCCTGGCGTACCTCTGGGGACATTCTAAATGCAGCAACAGCGACGACGACGACGACGACAACGACGATGATGATGAGGACAACAACAACAACAACAGTCGTTAACGACATATGGATTTGAAGGTCTGCCACCCTTAAGAGATGATTTGCGTGGTAAATATTCTATCGGTAGGACCGCATCACAAGCGATCAAAACCGTTTGACAAAGAATTATGCAAGACCATCGTTAGCTTAAGATGGGCAGAAAACAAAACTACGCTAGGCTACACTAGGCATTACTAGCTCAACACTAGCACTCCATCTCACCCTACAGGACGGCGGAAGAACCTAAATGTAGTTGCATTCGAGCAAATTACCTACGTATACTGCTAAGCCGTGAAGGTAATCTGGAACAACAACAAATCGGGGCATCTTTTGTCTCACTTGTGTTTCTGATCAACCCGAGTAGAAAGAGGTCATATTCCGCACGCCAGTTATCTTAGTCAGTTTCACGGACCAGTGCCTCTCTGACATCACATCTTTTGACGTGTGCGTGGGCAACAAAGGCTCTCAGGTAGATGTGACTCGGCGTAGATTTGCCAGGCGCCCGTAAATGTACAAGCCTGGCTATGGCTTTTGACGGACGTGTATGCGACATAACGTATCATAAAGAGCAGATGCTTCAGCAGCCGCTCAGACGAACAGACGTGCTCAAGGGAAAACCTTTCAGGTGGCCGCGTGCTGGCGCGTGGGTCTACTTCGCTCTCTCACAGAGTCCGTCCACCATAGTCGTTTGGTCTGTTGGTTAGCTAGCCGAAAGGATGTCGCTTTTGAACGGAAAACCTTTGCTTCGTGACCTTCATGCCATCTACTTATTCGACTCGAATCTGCTTCAGTTTAGCGGGTGATTCAGATCACACAAATGTTGCATCAGCAGCAGCAGCAGTAGCGGCAGCAGCAGTGGCGGCAGCAGCAACATCCGTTGCAACGGCGTCGCTGATAGCGGAAGGATGTGACAGCTGGAGAAGCTCGCTTAATGGCTATGACAGCACTTCGTGCCGATGCATAGCGGGCATAGACGCCGGCATCATCACGACGTGGTAGACCGTGAAACAGAGAGAAGGCGAACTAAACAAAGGGAGAGGTATCAACAGGAAAGCCAGAAATTAGGCAAACGTAAGAGGCAAGTATTGCACCGTGTGGGTATGCATCCAACCATGCAGTACACTAATTTAAAAACAATATACGTATAAGAAACATATACATAGATGTACACATATACACTGTTACAGATATATATATATATATATATATATATATATATATATATATATTCATTCATTTGTTTTCCCGAAAACATAAGCATTTGTAATGCAGTTTCGCAAATAAACCACGTTCCGAATCTGAATATATCGCGGTGCCATTGTCGAACTGTAGACGACGTAGAAAGTTACCTTCAGCGTAAGGACCTGCAAATAACTTTGCGGAAGATGAAAGCCATTAAGTTTTGCCGTGGAGGTCGATTGGCTGCAGTAGACGTAATACCCTGCTGTGGCCAACCGCTAAAGGTTGTCAACTCCTTCCCGTATTTGGGTCTGAGACTACAGGGGAACGGTCTTTACGCAGCACATCGGCGACAGGTATCGGGTGGCTTTTGCCTCTATCCACACAGAGGTAAGAGACCCTCGACGACTGTCTCTGATTGCGTCACTGCGTCTTTTAGGTAGGTAAGGATTGTGCCAATGATGGCAGGGTGTGCGGTTATCTTTCAGGGGCAAATTTTGCCCAGCTAGAAAGATGCTTTATAATATATATGAAGCGTGTTATTCGTCTTGCCGCGGACGTTAAGGAACCGCATCGTGCGTCTGCTAGCGGGTTGCAGGCCGGCAGTGGAAACAATCAGAGTCAGCCTTAGGTCATCTACGACTGTATTGTAATTATGTACCATTTTAAAATGTAAAGTTATTGCGAAATAAACAATATATATATATATATATATATATATATATATATATATATATATATATATATATATATAACTTAACTTCTAATTTAAATATTTAAATGTCATTCCATATTATGATGATATTTATCATTACGTATTATGTCTGTATTTTTTGTCGATTGTCATGGCGAAATCACACTAAGATAAACTCTCACACCTACTTCTATTAGGCTGGGTACGAGAGGAAATTGCGTTTGCAAGCATCAATGTGTATATAAAGCATACGCTTCAATAACACAATATACAGATTGTGAACATCACCTATGCAAGTTGTAAGAATGCTGCATCCATTTATGTGCATTCTAAGACGTAGTACTAGCCTATGTCACACGTTTCACGGACTTGTCTATGCAATTTTTCCCAACATCGTGGCACCTTCCTTATGATTTATTGGGGCAATAAAAACTAGAATGTCTGTTATATACAGCGGTAAGCACGGTGAGTTTGTCTGTATTTAAGCAACTTTTATTGCTAGCTGTGACTAATCGTACAATTAAACTTCCATATATATATATATATATATATAGAGAGAGAGAGAGTTAGGCAAACATACATATATAGATTTGTCAATGTAAGTGTATAGATGTGGGCACTTTTTAGTGCAACCACGTTTGCTTGACAGCGTGAGGATTACAATAGGAATGTCCGGCTGCGTTTTGTCTACGCAGTACAACAGGGCGTCTCTCTTCCCTGCTATACGAGTATAATTTTCCTTTCTTTCCCATATTCAGCATATAATATCGGATGAAAACGCTGTTATGTGAAGATCAGTACCTGTGCCTTAGTCTCCGTCAAATTGTTTACTTGTTAACTGGTCTCTCACAGATTACAGATCGGGGACACTGCATTCAATCAAAAGTCTTCTTTAGAGATGCGTATGTCACATCTGAGTTGTCGTTGGTCGCAGCACTGGCAGGAACCACGTTCCCGCATCAATTGCTGTTTTAGGTGACCTCGACAGGATTTGTGATATAAACTGAAATTTCTAGTTAACAGATTTGAACTCTCTCGTAGCATCCATACACACTCCTCGGGAATAGAGCGTTGTCCCAATGGTCGATCCAAGCTCTTCAAAACACTCTAATGCGCTTAATTATTTCTGAAAAGTGTACACAATAACTGCAGACATCTTAATTTTTGGTACGGATGTTGTGTCATTGACATACTCTTGTTCGCCATCTCAAACGAGTGTCTGTGGGATAATTGACTCACATTTTCTACCCAAATATGATTTAAAAACGCGCTATCTGCCACTGAATTGGACGTTAACAAACACTCCACTACCCGGAACAATACAAACGTTTTCCTAAGTTCCGATATCTAGACGTAGGTCGTTGGCTTACGTTCCCTTTACAGGTTACACAAATGTACAACTGGAAATTATACGGATAATTTTCTTCACAGCCTCAAATGTATATATCATATTTGAGGTTTATCTGCGGAACCGCTATTTCACAATGCTTTAGTTCTCGTAAACAACAATCTGTAACATGTGTAAAAGCACCAACATAATATGTTTCATACTTCACCACTTCATTCAAAACTAACAATTGAAGTCGTTGGATACTGTCCCGTTCACGCACATGACAAACTTTTGACCAGATTTTCACGTGTTAGTCGTTTTTCATCTCACGTTTATATGATCTAATTGAGGCGACTACGCGTAGTAGTAATTCCCTTGGGAAATATGGTCCATGTAGTCGGCAGAGTGTACGCGGAAGCATGACGGGTAGACCCATTTAGAACTACCGGATATATATGAAGGGTCTTCATTCAGCATCTGCCTTTAGTGAAGTATTTTTACCGGCGCAAATAAAGAAACGTGTCGATGTCACACGTAGAGCAATGACGTAGATAGAGTTTTTTACGCTATGACAATCACATTTTAGACGCTCGTAATGGGCTAAGTTGATTGTGGCACGATATCGTCCAATATAATAAATATGTAGAAATAATATTTATGCACGTGGAAACGGTAGTATCCAGTGTTATAAACAGATGTTCTTAATTTCTTATATCTGCTAACGTAAGCGAAGTGCGTCCTCGCTGTATCATAAACGTAAATTTTGTCAATATAGGATTTGTCCTGATACATGTCGTGTTACTTCATTGGTTTTACCTTATTACATGTTTGTAGCTATTGCTGCAAATTCTACTGAGTGCAGTATTAAACGATTATGATAGTATAAATCTAGCTTGTAAATATAGATTCTACGAACAGTTATCAGTAGTTTCTGAATGCTGTACCAGGGTAACTAAAAATTATTCTCATGCTTTTGGGAATCGCCACATGAGTCGTTCGCTGCATGCTCTTTGCTAGCCTTTCGTGCCTCCTCTGAGCTACGGCACAGTGACTCTGGTGTGTTCTGGCTCGACGGGTTACAAGTGGCCACATAAAGAAGATGGAGCTTACGTAGATCGTCTCGCAACTGCAGAAAGATACATCAGGAATAAAAATTAGAGAGAGATAGAGCTGATTAGGGAAGCCACAGTGCATATTCTAAAGGTCTTGTAGAAGTATGATTTGTGGGCAATTTACCGGTGGGCCTCTTCCTAGTCAAAATAGCGATCAGTGTGACCAAGAGGTACATAGATTGGAGTTAGAAGAAGAAAAATAAGAGCGCTTTGTCAATCCAGCCAACGTTGGAACTGTTATGTAATGTTCTGCCTGCTACCGCGGTTGTACCTCTCGTGGTGCAGACGGTGTAAAACGAAAAACAAAGCAGACTGCTGTCAAAGCGAGATAGCGGCAAATTATGTGGGCGCACCAGCGGATTCCTTTACAAACTGCAGTGCATGAACATCGGTATCTGGTAAAAAATGTAGGAACGTCATCATATTAAAAAGCAAGAATTTTGCTTTTTTCGGTGGCTTTATATATATATATATATATATTGCAAATTATCTACCAGATGTCAGCTCCGGCCAGTTGTGACCGCAGGATTATTTGCGCGACTGGTGACACCAACGATTTTTCTTCTTTTTTTACTTGGCCTCTAACGTTGGACGATGTTGCCAACGACGACCAGCATTGAAGCGACCCCGTAGCCAATGTTACCGGATTCAGAGAAAACAGGGACGAAAAGAAGTAAAGAAACAAAGAAGGGTCGATGACGGTGAACACAGCGGCAACCGAAACGACTACATGACGGTTAGCAGCAGCATCAGTAACAACAACGGGGACGACGACAACGAACATAACAACAACAACAACAACAATAAAAACAACAACAACTACTACTACTACAACAAAAATAACAAAACAACAAAAACAATGAGGACATCAACAATAACAATAAGAACAACAACAACCACGAGGACGGCAAAAGAAACAACAAGAAGAACAACAACCACGAGAACAACAACAATAACAACTACAAAAATAACAAAACAACAACAACAACAAGAACAACAACAACACAGCATACGGGCCAATAACCGAACCAGTGATAACATTTATAGGTCGATGTATAGATGGGGTCATTATCATCGTTTTAGCGGTGTCGATCGCCAGCAGCAGCAGCAGCAGCAGCAGGAGCAACGCCACCACCACCACCAATACCACATCTACTTCTACTTGCTTGTACGTGTATCATCATCATCATCATCATCACCACGACGGCTGGCTGTCATCACCACCAGCATCAAGGCAGGCAGACAGGTTGGCTGTCTGGTTGGTTGAAAATCTGAGGAGAAGGGCTTGATGGAGCTGGTGGGGCCATCGCATCCCTGACCTCGATGCCTTCACAAGCAAGTCGGCTGACGCGTTTTTGCGTATCTCGCTTAGATGTGCACAGCTCACCCCAATAATATGATAATGATAATAATAATAATAATAATAATAATAATAATAATAATAATAATAATAATAATAATAATAATAATAATAATAATAATAATAATAATAATAATAATAATAATAATAATAATAGCGGTTACGTACCTCGTACCGTAAATGGCTCTTAATCCAGTATTAGTAATGGTAAACTTGTGGTCCACTAACCCGATGCTGCACAAATTGATGGTGTAACCGTATGTATAAGATTATGTATGCAAAGCTTAGTGAGACAAGTGGGTAGAGAACGATGCTTGTGGTTGCAGGTTCGATTTCTGCGCAACACACGAAGCTGAAAAACCGTCACTTACCGTGATCACATCACGAAGCTTACCACCATCAATTTGGTACCCTAATTATCCCTACGCGCATTCTTCTGAATATGTTTATTTTACGCGCTTTATGATAATATTTTGATGTATGAAACGTGAAAGGTTGAACAGACACCACAGATTTCGATTTTTGCAAACTTTCAACGCGATGATTTCGCTTCTCTTAGCCAGCATCAAACGTAGCAGAACACTCTTTGTTCCGGACACGCCGGTACGTTCGGTTTTTCAATCGACCATTGTTCTTCTGCAATTGCGCGTTTTGTGACGTAATATTCGGCCAGTCACATCGGTATGATCAGCATTAGTAACCTGTTTCTCAGTCCCAAATTAGACATTTCCGTTTCTATTCAATATGAGAAAGATTTTTACCGAATTTGATGATTCCCTATAATGAGGCCCAGTCGTTTTCGGAGACCATGAATATATATATATATATATATATATATACTCGTATATATATATATATATATATATATATATATATATATATATATATAATATATATATATAAAATATATATATATATATATATATATATATATGAAGAGAGAGAGAGAGAAACAATCCCTTTTGAAACGTGTTGATATACTTTGAAGATATTTTTCGAGTTCAAGGTTAGTTGCCAAGAACTTAAGGACTGACGACATTAGCAGCCACGCTTTCAGATTGATTTAAAATTTCATTTTTCAGTTCATATGCCGGATATATATGATGTGTAATCATAACATATAGTATATTGAAATTTGGCTTGCGACAACTGTCGAACAGCCAATCAAAGTATCCAGGTTTCTGTGCTAATCATGCTGCTCGAATATAGCTAGGCTCGAATCTGCTGAGATTGCCAGCTACGGTCGAGCGTGCTAAGGTTCTCACATTGTCCTGCCACGAGCACCGCCGGCCTTTACCGTCATGGCACCTGCCAGTAGGCAATCAATTCGCGTCCTGATAAGGCCGACGTGACGATGCATGGCATGACGCCGATGTGTGCAAAGATCTGTCACTCTGTTAGGATGCTCAGATGTAAGATACTCTTCCACCGCTACGGCTGCTCTGACTATCCCTACCATTACCACTACAAGATGACAGAACGAACGTGCTGCCATCGCTAAGCTAAGAAAAACGAACTAGACAAGCAGAAGACGACCGACAATCATTATTGAAAGTTGGGCGTACACTGTTGTCGCCGAAGGCCGCACATCACAATCAAACTGTAACCTTGCTTGTCGCTGCTGGCATAACGTTGGCTGCTAATTACCATAAACACGTTGAACCATAATTTCACACACGCTTCGATGGACTCGGGCAGCGCTTGCGGCCCAATGCCGTGCGGCTGGAAGATAGATAACTACGGTACGGAATAATAGGGATGATAATCGTGAGCAGTATCAAAGGGTTGTCGAGAGGCGTAGAATTTGTCACAAATTATTGTTAGATTGAGATTCAAAACTGAGTCCAAACAATAACCGCCTTTGGTAAACACTTTATCCATACTGATAGAGGTGGCTTAGATTCGTTGCTCCGCGATGGAGGTATAAGGCGGCATCATTGCATGCATCTTAAGCCTACCCATGCAATTTCGATTCCTGACTGATTCCATAAATGCGCGATAAGACGGATAGCTTGTTAATCCGTGCTAAGTCCTTTGTGAAAATCCATTGTCATACGATTTGAGCCAATAATGTAGGGTTTCGCTAGGTTAGTTTGTGGTAAGTGCGAACACATCAACACCGTGCAAATAGACTAATTTATACACATTGGACTCCTGTGCGGTAAAACTAATCTTATTATCATTCTTATGCTACTACCTACGCAACCACTCACATATTCTGTACCCTCATTTCTATCTACATAACCCTCTCTTCCGGGCAGCCGTAGGCTCAGTATCCAACCCAAAGTCAGTACTGCAGCCCAGTAATTTGTTGTTCCGGCACATGTCTCCGTCTAGTTTAATTTTATTCTATACAATCCGGGCGTCTTCCTTCGTTTTCGAAGAGCAAACCGTGGCACTCCAACCAAATACGCCTAGAAACTTTAAGATCCTAGGTTCCTATTAGACAGCGTTGCTGAAAAAATACTTAGAATGAATGGAACGCGACGAGGGGTCGGCCTTTTTTCAGCAACGCTGTCTAATAGGAACCTAGAGTCTTAAGGTTCCTAGGCGTATTTGCGCGGAAGCACAAAAGTCGTCTCCGTCGAAAGTCAATTTACACGTTAGGACCTTTATACGTATTTTCTCTTCATCATCTCTTTGGCAAGTCATCCGCCTTTGCAAGCATTTGAGGGCTTCCTGCAGCTTGCTCAAAAGGCAGAGTGACAATTTAGTAACTGGACCTGTCCTTATTTTCTGTTACTTTTTATCTATCCTATGAGCGGTCGACTTTTGAACTGCGTTTATCATATTTTCCACGCTTACCCGATCAACCTTTTCTCTTAGCACTATCCTTGTATATATATATATATATATATATATATATATATATACAGGGCCTATCATAACAATATGCAAGGTTTGGTAGAACTCGTCAAGAAAATAATTTTTCTTAATGGAAGGAGAGGGTGGAAACGTCTTGTTTAGGAGTGAGAATGAAGTTTATAAAAGTAGCTATTCCTTATTTCTCCTACATAGTTGTGTAAAATGTCCGTATGCGAGGGAACTTGAACGCATGAAGGAACCAACCATGCCGGCGTGTTCGGCGGAAAGTTGTGCATAATCTGAGTGACATCGAACGCAAACTAGCCAACGGCAAATAGCGGGATTAAGGAAAGTCATAAGACATCGATATATTGTTATGCTTTACGTTAAAGCTTTTACGTGCAAAACCTTAAAATGTTGTCATTACGATCAAAAATGTTCGCCCAAAATACTATTCTCAGACAATACCAAAATAAATGCCCATCATTTTCGTACCAAAGCGAAAGTGCTGCGTTACACAGTTGCCGCCATATCCAAAGTGAGGGCATGCATACTTGCTAGCGTTTTGGCCTGCCAAAGTGTGCCTAACGTACATATTTTGATTTTGGTAGAACTCCACAAGAAAATTTGGAGTCATCAAAAGGAGGAAAGAGGAGTGGATCAAAATTTTACGGCTCTGAACATAACAACTATCGAACATAAAAATACAAACATAACAACTATGTCGAACATAACAACTATGTCAAACATAACAACTATGCGGTCGAGAAAGCGGGTTACTTGGCAACTACGTAACACAGCACTATCACTTTGGTGCGAAAATGATGGGCAATATATTTGCTATTGTCTGAAAATGGTACTTTGGGAGTGTATTTTTTATTGTTATGGCAACATTTTACGATTCTGTACTTGAAAGCTGCAACGTAAGACATAACAACATATCAACTTTTTATGACTTTCCTTAATCCCGCTATTCGCCCTTTGCTAGCGTCTGGTGTCACTCAGATTATGCAGAATTTTCCGCCGAATACAGTATGATCAGTTCCCTCATGCGTTGACTAATTCTCCCGCAAACGTAAGTTTTGCACAACTATGTAGGAGAAAAAGGTAGAATAGCTACTTCTATAGATTTCATCCTCACTCCTAAACAAGACGTTTCCGCCCCCTCCTTTCATTGGGAACAATGATTCTCTTGCTGAGTTCTACCAAACTGTAAAATAAGTACATAGTACATATTTTTATGTATATACATATATATAAAACACGAAATTATAATTTGCATGCTGTACAGGAGGTTACCTAGCGCCTGCTGCTAGCTGGCGTCACCTAGCACTCTTGTTGAATATACGCGGGTTCTGTCTCAGCTGGCGAAGCGTCTTCTGATCTAGCTTCTTAAGCATGCCAGTTATGTGGGAATGTCTACATCATACTGGTCAAAATGGTAGCAAAATTCAACCCGTTTTGTGAATTGACGTTCCACTCTTTCCAGACAAGCTTTTTCTAAAATAAGACCTGGCCGGTGCTGCATATAGCAGTAGTACGTATGTAATATACAGTTGGACGTACACGTTAGGAAAATGTACATTGAGAGATCCAGGTTGCACGTTCAGAGGCCCTCGGGTTAACATCGGTCCAAACTATCTGAACGTGTTGCTCGTAAGCATATATATATATATATATATATATATATATATATATACATATATATATATATATATATATATATATATATATATATATATATATATATATATATATATATATATATATATATATATATATATATATATAGGGTTCTCCTACGGAACTTACAGTATGACGAGATGTTGCCTTCTCCTGCCTCAAGCCAATACATTTTTCAATCCAAATAGCTCTACCCGTCGGCAGCATTGGGCAGTTTCTCGACGTCCTTGACTTCGTCTCTCTGGTGAGCGCCGGCAGCTTGTTGGACGTACGCTTCCATGCGAGAAAGAGATCATCGTCTCGTGTTCATCAGCTCTCTTTTTCTCTCGCTCTCTCATCTGCTGTGTCTGTCCACATCGCGGCTGGCAGCAACAAGTGGGGCCAATTCAACAGGCGTGGAAGAGGGAAGGAGGGAGGGGGGTGGAGCAATCAGGACCAGCGCCGTTGCTACAACGACCACAACGGCTGGCAATAGATGTTCTTCTCTCCGCGGTTTATACGATTGCCTGTGTCCGCGAAACTCCGCAAGCTAAAGTGGTCGGTCAGTAACGACTGTCGATATTTTTCCCTATCAGTTTTCTCGTTCTCTCTTTGTTGTACGCGCGTGGTGGCATTTCTGCCCACACGCACCGGTGGTGTGTCGTCGGGCAGCTCAAAGGCAGGCTGACCACCGAGCGGCGAACAGGATTTAACGTAAACACTCGAAACATCGTACCGCGATACAGAAACGATGCATAAACAAACTAACTCCACTCAGTAAACAACAGCCTATTAGCCGTATCGTATATCACGGGCGATATTCGAGACTGCCAGGCACAGAGAGAGAGAGATATTTAATTCAAATGTTAGAATGTTACTAGACTTTGTTGGTACTCGTTCACACGTTTTGTGTTGTTACCAAGAATCCGCGACTATATACAAGTAACGAGTAGATAATCAACTCGTATTTCACCCATGTAAAATGCTATACACTCATGGTCATTGTTCAAAGCGTTCGCATAAAATGAGCAGTCTCTAACAAAGTAGGAAAGCCAACAGGTTTAACCGGCTTGAACCATACCCTTTGCAGTCCCTATTTTTAGGGGCATGCTCCCATCTGCATTTCTCTAAGCAAACAGGAAGGAGAAGCAGAAAAAAATAATGATCGCTTCCGCCTTAACCAAAAGAAAACCTGGGCATCTGACACAATTGCATTAAAGATACGCATGCACCGACGCAGAAAAGGCAGTCAAGCAATTGGCGTTCGAGCTGTGAGGGAGTGGAACTTGCCGCTCGTAAGCTTGCATTGCTTAAATTTGTTAGATCTCATTCTCTCAATTATGAATCCCTAGTTCGCTCAAATATAGATCGTCAAAGCACTCACACACGGTTAGAAAAAAAAAAAATATATATATATATATACATATATTCTAAACAATAGTAGTGTATATTTTGTTTACTAACTATTGTTGTTTGTAAACTTTATATATATAGCCAGAAAAAAAAATTGTTGATGAGCAGAATTAGAGGACTACAGTAGCAGCAATGGCAACAGAGCAAACATGACCGAAAATAACAACAACAGTACGCAAGGCTGATGTGACAACGCGTGCTAGAGCTAATCCTATTACTACTTGTTCAACTTTGACAGCCAATAAATTGTATGAGTGTATAAGGGCTGCAAAAAAGCATGTCAAACAGTATTTTTTAAAAGCGTGTTACAGTACTGTAGAGGTAAGATGATAGTCACTGGTAGTGTCGTCATCTTTGTTATATAAGTGTTGTGTCGTTGTTACTGTTTCTCTTGTTGTTGTTAAATTAGGCAGGTACATGTGCTGGTGTTGTTGTCGCTAGAAGGGAAGCGTGTGAAGCTAGCTCTACAAAGCGAAAATGCTAACTTATAGCTGACTTGTACTTTCGCTGAACGATTTCCTGGTGTCTGGGAAAAAGAGGATGAAAACCAACGTGGGGCATTACATCGATACGCTAGCGGTTTACAAGCGACGCTATATAATGTTGTGATGTCGTGTAACGTCGCCACGTCTATATGCGGTGGCGTATATGGTTAACATAAATGCGTGCCTATTGATTAGATCAAATATACGTGCCACCAGTGAGACAGTAAAATCACTCGTTTAGTGAAAGCGTTAAAATCACTCGTTTGTGAAAGCGTTACAGTAGTAGTCCATGCAGCAGTCGGCTGCAAATAAAGGAATTATTCCGCCGCGCCGTTGTCGGCGAGGACGGATTTGACAGAAGTGATGACAAACAGCGTCGCTTTTTCTTACGTTCTTGGCAATTCTGTCAAAGTACTTGCTCTAGCTGGGCAACACTAAATATTCATAGGACTACAGCAGTACACAGCCTCGTTAGTTGCGTATTATTATTGATCGAAGCAGATTCAGTGCGCCGATAATGGTGCTTTAAATTACAAGTTGATGATTGGCTGTTATATATATATATATATATATACAGGGTGTTGCAAAAAAATTTCATAATAGAATATACAAATTGTAGAGCTCGTTAAAGCAAATATTTTTTCCAATGGAACATGGTCTCTGAGAAGTCTTGTTTCGGAGTGAGAGCGAAATTACTACAATTTGTGACACTAGTGTTTTTGCCCGACATAGGAGCATAAAATGTGCTGTTGCGAGACAACCAGTCCTCCTATACAGAAACTAAACACACGGGTGTTCGGGTTCGTGAGAAAATTCTGCTTCTTCCGAAGAATATACAAGACCGGTCAGAAGATGCGACACGGTCGTTTAGAAGAGAATTCGTCAAAAATGAAGTTTTTTATTAGCTTTCACGCCAAATACTTCAGAATCATAACCCTACGACCACCCACGTGTTCAAAGCTAACATATTCAGCAAATGCGCATTTCATGACGATCATTTTGGTACCAAACCTATGGCAATGCGAGCTGTGGTTGCGGAGCAATTAAGATTTTTCGGAGGGCATGTCCAGGTTAAGTGCATGAAAAATGACGCGCTGCGGCTGTCGCGCGACACGTCGGCGGTAGTGAACGTCGCCACACAGTCATTTTACATGCACTTAATCTGGACATGCCCTCCGAAAAGTCGTAATTACTCCGCAACCACAGCATGCACATATGTTTGGTACCAAAATGATCGCCATGAATTGTGCATTGGCTGAATATGTCCGTTTTGAGCGCTGTGAGTGGTTGTAGGGTTATGATTCTGAAGTATTTGGCGTGTACGCTAATAAAAAACTTCATTTTTGGCGAATTGTCTTCTAAGCGACCATGTCGCGTCTTCTGACCGGCCATGCATATTCTTCAGATGGAGCAGAATTTTATCACGAACACGAAGGTGTGGTGAGTTTCTGTATAGGAAGACTGGTTGTCTCGCAACAGCACATTTTATGCTCCTATGTCGGGCAAAAACACTAGTGTCACAAATTGTAGTAATTTCGCTCTCACTCCGAAACAAGACTTCTCAGAGACCATGTTCCATTGGAAAAAAATATTTGCTTTAACGAGCTCTACAATTTGTATATTCTATTATGAAAAATTTCTGCAACACCCTGTATATATATATATATATATATATATATATATATATATATATATATATATATATATATATATATATATTTATATATATATATATATATATATATATGTGTGTGTACATAGATATGACAGATGATACATACACCTAATATATGTAATAAGTATAAACACGGTTTTAGTTAGCCGGTTGTAATTAATGGTGAATGAATAAATGACTACGTCCAAGGTCAATCAAAAAATATTCATACTAACAATTAAAAAAGCAGAAATGCCAATAATATTAAAAGAATAAACAAGTATTTATTCTTCTTAATATATACAGCTATCACAATTACTAATACACTAATGATATATTAGTTATAAAATTGTTTGCAATATTATTGCTTGAGGGCCGGTGAACACTCAACATTATCTCGGCTACTAAATATTATTATTATTATTATTATTATTATTATTATTATTATTATTATTATTATTATTATTATTATTATTATTATTATTATTATTATTGGCTTTCTAGCTAATAGGCTGCCATGGTTGTATTTGTCTGTATTACAACGTTTCCGGTGACTCTGGCCAATTCGTTACCGTAGCAACGAAAGAACCATCAGCAACGCCATAACTCGAACAAAAACTACAACAACCACCACCATCACCATTACAATCATCATCATCATCATCACTACCACGCTCACTATAATATTACGAGACGGCTACTACTACAACGATCGCTGCCAACGTTTACTGTGACTACTTCTACTAACTAGTACGCTGACAATGATTTTTACTTCCATTCACTACCACTACCACCACATCGTCTAAGTATTACGACGAAGTTATTACAGTTGCTACTACTGCTACTTCTATAACTCTAACAATTCAGCATGCCTGTTGGCATTTAGGGCGCGGGTAGTGGTGCGGCGGCGAAGAGACGTTGACGGTTTTCGCGAAGTTGGCTAAATTCCTTTACATTCGTTTATTCAGGTGCGTCTCGATTAAGCACGGTCGTTAACGCACCGCCAACTCTCGAGGGCATGGCGCGTTCAGATGCGAGCCGCCATTTGTGGTCTATCGTGTGTAGCTAGCTTGTGTCTTCTCTATGTCGTGTCAAGCTTCTACGTAGTGCATGTACATACACAGACACATTGATGTCTAATATATACCTATATATTGCAAAAACATACGCTTCTGTAGATCGGACGTAAACTGGATTGAGGTGGAAAATCAAGGTTTAATTAATTGGGATTCGCAGAGACTTTGCCAAAGCGGCCAATTCGCGGTTATGGCAAGCTAACTGGGTTCTGGCAGTACAGGTCCTAGCAATGCTTAAGAGTGGATCCAATTGAGATGCTAAGAATTGTTCTAATTTCTAGTAGATTTTAATGGAATACTTGCAAGTACTCAAAGGAAAATTGTAAGCATTGAGCATTGGGATGGGTATCATCTAAACAGTAGTTGATCACGGGTCAGTCAGTCCTAAGATTTTGATGAATCGTGTGTTGAATGTGTATAATAATTCCTAGCAAATTTCCTGTAAAGTGTTGTTCTTGCGCTAGTTCTACGCGCATTATCAACAAGACGATAAGAGATCTTTGCAAAGTGCGTATGTATCATGGCTAACTACCATCGTTGACAACCATAATTTAGATTCTTAGCTCGACACACGTACATCATCTTCCCTCAGATCCTGTTCCGAGACCACCGAAGAGCTAGTACAACAATACTTGGATTAACGTCTCAGCCGACTTGCAAGAGATTATTCGGTAAATTGCGGTGACGTAACTAATGAACGTGAGCCACAACTAACGTCGTTATTGGAGCACACTCTTTGCACTTCTACGACGTATTGTAAAATCACCTCAACACATCTCAAGTGAGCTCTGAAACTCACAGTTTAACAACTATATTTCTATCGCATCTAAGGGCAGTAACGATAGACACATTGAAAAAATAATTTTATAAATATAGTTTTAAGTCAAATTTGTAATATTACAACTATTATTTACAGCGGTTGTCCTCTTACTAGTTCCACAGTTAGCAGTAACAGGGACGCTAGTGTAGATGCCACACTCGATACACAACAAATGAAGAAGCACGCTTATGGCGATTCCCGATGTATATATATATATATATATATATATATATACACCTGGTTGTCATTTGGCTTCCTGCCAGCGGCGATTCCAGTTTAGTTGACCATCAGATGTCTCAGTTTTATATCATTGAAGGTCCGGTCGGCAAATTCCAGTGCGTATATATATATAAATATATACGAAGGCGGATCGACAAGCTCTAGTGAATTGAAAATTGAACCGGATCAACCAAGATCCTCCGATTTGGGATTTAGCCATTCATCAAAGACGTGAAGAAAACGAGGTTCGACGATTTTCATGAAGTCGAAAATGAAAGTGCAAGAAGATTATGGTGGTCAAGCAGTGTCCCGAAACACTGTGCGTGATGGCGCCGATTTCGTGACGGTTGTGAAAAGACTGAGAAAATGACCCCCTTTCGAACAGGCATTCGACGTTAATAAGAGAAAAAACTTCTACTTAACATTACAAATATATATATATATATATATATATATATATATATATATATATATATATAATCTTTTTAATCAATACTTTAAGCTAATGTACAAATCTTTAGAAATATTGCATATAATTATATTTTTTTTGGCGAATATGCACCGAGCATTCTACAAGGGGCCAAACCTTTATTTAATTACATCTCCTCAATCAATTTACCTCAGTATTGCCATAAATAATAGTACTGGGAATAGCAGAAAAACGATCGAGCAATAGTAGTATAATTATATTGAAACACATCATGGCAGGCAATTTCACAGGCGCGAATGAACTAGGACACAATCAGCACGTGCAATATCAATCTGACATCAACAATAACAATGGCAAAGGAAATATGAAAAATATAGAAGAAGCAGCACTGACAAAGATTACAGCAGCAGTTGCAGCAATAATAGTAATAATAATAATAATAGTAACCATAACAGCTAGAGTAGTAGCAAAAAATGTCAGTATTGATCGTACCGCACCTCCGGTGGCTGCCATTGACCAAAAAGGTCCAGATCGTCGGTCATTGGAGAAAATGGGCTCATATTGGCGGCTACGGCAAGCCGGGTCTTCTCTTGTTCCGGTCAAGGCAAAGCAAAGCATCGGCTATAAGCGAGCGGGCCGTCAATTCACGCAGTTGATCCCAGCGCAAGTAAATTCGATCTAAGTGTCGTAGACGAAACAGGAAGGTCACTGACTTCCTCCGCAGTTGTTGCGTCGCAATTAATCATGCTGACCTAATCGTTGATATTGTTATTGTCGACATACGCGTGGTTCGCCATTACTGTTGTTGTGGTATTTAGTACAAAACCATTGTCTATGCCTTTGTCGCCGATGTCTTTTATTAATGTTTCTTTAATTAATCACCTTTGATTAGTCTCTATAAGTCATATACATATTAAAACATTTATTATATTTACTAAGCGGCATATAATTTATTCTATTTCCAGGCCACATTTGTCATGATCCCAGTCAAGTAAAAACTTAGAATCCACGTCGGCCATCTTCTCTTCATACTGACAAATAAAAACTGTGTAGGCCAACGTTTTGGGCAGTTTGAATTGGCGTCGTAGATACTCGATTATTAGCGGTGTTTCGGCAAGCAGGCAGACAAGGCAGTTTTGGGCGGTCGTGTGGCTGTCTATTATGTGATCCGTATTATCTTGCTATCACCACGGGTAGCGTAACTACTGTGATTGTGAGCGTGGGTGGTGCTGGCGAACATTTGCCGAGCCACTTGGCGGCACATCTACTCTATGAACAGCTGCTTTGAAACGTATTGCTCTCACCACAATATATATATATATATATATATATATATATATAGAGAGAGAGAGAGAGAGAGATAAGTCACGGTCCCTGTGACGGATAATTGGTGTATAGGACTAGTGACCAATCAAGCACCCCTAGGCAAGTGCTATCACAGATTGACGTTCTATGATTGCAGCTTTTATCGTTACCGCAAACTTGAGTGCGGTATGTCCTGTTGCACCTGCATTAATTGTTGAAATAATGTTGAAAAACTTACCTACTTTTAATCGAATGCGATCGCAGGTTGACTTGCCACATTTATGTTATTTTTCTAAACGATGAGCGCTTGTGGTAACATATGGTTAGCTATATGTTTGGCACCTACCTCCTAACTTTGAGCGTTATCCGCTGTATACTAGAGAAGAGCCTAACCGCGTTTGTAGCAGGTCATACCAATGTGGTGGATATTATCATTTTTTATTGGGTGGAACACTTCAATCGATGCTCCCACAGACCGTGGTGTGAAAAGATGGTTAGCGCAACATGTCCACAACAGCCTTACCTAAAGATTGGGCAGCGTACTGTTTTTTGTATTATTGACAGCAATGATGAAATGCACAAGCTTGTTTTGAACAGCTTCTTTCATCTATCATTTCATCATTATAAGAAATACTTGAGTCAAAAAGATCTGCGCTTTTTGTCCTGTGAAAAATCACGAGGTATCCATCTAGCAATTTTTTGGTGAGTTCGAGGTGGTCCTGCAAGACCTTATAGAAGGACTGGGCCCAAAGTCTTCTCGATCGATGCATATGTTATGCTTAAATAATATATATATATATATATATATATATATATATATAATTGACAAGGGCCGGTCTCTCTTTGTTCTTAAGGCTCGCTACAAATTATGAGACTCGGGTGCTCTCTACGCATGTTCCAGAGCTCGCAGTGGTCAGGCGTTGGAGCTGGGGTCCACCCTCAAAAACAAAGCGGCAACGATCGGCTAGCAAGGAGACGTTTGCCAGGTATATAACTGGGCGCACATGCTGTTGTAACACTTCTCTTATGAATGGGGAAGTTGACAGCTAGATTCTTTGACATAACAACGCCTCTAGGCAAGACAAAATCTGGAAAGGCCACGTCAAGCTGAAACTATATAGATCCGCTAGCTTTCGTCTGTATCCAGTCGTATACACAAATTATAGTAGAGAGTTTCTTCCGCGGTGGAGATGCTGCATGTTTATGGTAATTCCTTAAGGAGAAGGGCAATGATGCAAATGGCCCTTCATCATGGTGAGGTATCGCAAAGGACAATTGTCTATATTGGCTTCATCTTACTGGCGACTAGAGTTATTCCTTAATGATACACAAACTGTCCTTTGGACATTTTTGTAATAACGGAGGGCTCGGGATGTATGTAGAATACGAATGGGGTAATTATTCGCTAATTCTATTGTTCTCACAGTTAGGCCTTTTAGCGAACCTTTATGAGGGAGATGCGGCTTGCTGGTATCTCATAATATTTAGATCACCTTTGAATAATGGCTTATACCCTAGGTAAGAGCCTGACCATATGATGGATTACCCGAGCGCGCCCAGTTTAAGTCAGCGACGGGTGTTGCACAGGTTCTTGATCTAATCTGCCATCGACAGTTACAAATGAACATGCTTTTCTGATAGAAGTGCAATATACCGATAGCGTGGTAAATTACTTGTTTGTCACTCAGATGAGATCAGAGTACGCTGAGCGATGTTTTTTTTAACGTTTTCCTTATCAGAGAATTGGCTTCAAACGCACGCAGAAGTCTTAATGAGGCTAACATTGATATTTTCCTATATCGCTTACAAGATGTCGCGTGGTTAACGCTTTATGATGCAGTCGACGTAACTTCGGCAGTTTACGGTTTTAGTAATATTTTGCTTCTTGTATACGAAAAGTCCGAGGCGGGTTTGTTTTCCTTCTCTTAAGATTAAGGCTACGTCGCAGATATAATAGGATGTACCGCAGACATCGTAAGATGAATTTGGTCGTCTCGGAAACTTCCTACTTAAACAGTCGTTGCCGCTACTTCGATGCAATTCGCGCTGTGAGGACAAAATTCGATCGAAATCATTTCAAATGTTTGCGTGTCGACTTCTCTTAACTCCGGAAATTCATCAGCGGACTCTGCAGCAGACACGATTCAGAGAATTTACCGTCCGCGTTGTTATTTGGCGACGATTAGACCTTGGGAGAGCCGGTTGAAATTGCAGACGAGCTAAACCGTCACTTTGTCACGGTCGGTCGCCGCGACCGCACAAGTCATAACTCTTCTCACTGCGAGAACAGCAGTGAGAAGAGTTATGTGAACACGGCAATATACATCGGAGTATTCCGTGATCAGGGTCTCCGAGGCGCCCATCACTTGCGCCGGGCAACGGAGAAAGTTCTCAGAAACAAACCGAAGTCGCCTGCGCCGGGATCAACGGGTCGGAGCCCTCGGGGTGATCATCGCGTACCGGACGATGAGCACAGCGGCGGCGCTTCTACTTGCCGAAACGGTTCTCTGGAATCTGAAGGTGGAAGAGTGTCGCCGATTGTGGGGAGACCCTGCACTCAAGAAGGAAGACGAGCGTCAACGGAGCAGCGTGCCTCCGTTACGTTTTTAACAGGGCCAACAGCAAACACGCTGGGGGCGCACCTGTCCAGCATCTGCAAGCTAATGCGAGCGTCTTTGCTCCAGTGGCAAAAAAAAATATTTTGGGACTGACTCTCAGCCAAGATTTAACGTCCATGGGACTGCTTTGCGCATTGCTTCACAGACCGACCCCCATAAATACAAATGTGCCACGGTGGGGCTCGAACCCGCGCATTGATGTGTCTCTTCCAGTCGCGAGGCGCAGACGCATGCCACCACGCCACCGGGCTCGACTATGCTAATGCGGGCGCTATTACCCCAGTGGCTAGAAGTGACGAACATTTTAAGAACATACTCACGGCAAAACCAATCGCAAATAACCGCCGCATTATACACACCCCTCAGGTTTCCGGGTAAGAAGCTAGCCACGCGTAGACTAAAAACTCCCTCGATTGTTTTAAGTATTTGCACCTGCAGTTCTTAGTCGGTTGGGAGGATGGGGAGACGACTGGTTATTAGTGGGTTAGAGTCACACACTTGCAAGCGAGTTTTCTGCAGTGGTACTCGTGTCTGCAAACCGCATTTTCCAGTTGCTCCTCTATACACAAAAAAAGCATTATTTATTGTTAGCTTCTTATGTGATTTCGACTAGCAGGCCCAAGGCACGTGTCCCAACCTAACCAGCTTATTATGCAAATTATATAAACAACATGTATATTTATATATATATATATATATATATATATATATATATATATATATATATATATATATATATATATATATATTTCAAGTATAATAACTTCAGTTCAGCGACATATCTGTGCAGCGCAGTTCGATGAAGACGACGACGACGACGAAGAAGAGCTGACACCAAATGCGTCGAAATGTGCACACAGCGTAACAGCGAGCGAATAGTTGAGTCCAGTTTGGCTACATTTTCTGGCTTTTCTCATTCTTGTCTGTTGATGATGAAGTTATGCAGTAGCCGGCGCCACACCAAAAACCGGCAGCGATTCACTGTCTGCTATCACACGCATAGAGCAACACAGCGGCCGTCCCGTCATACCGAGGGAGGGAGGTGGTGAGTCACATCAGGCGAGCGAGTCGCACTGCCCGAGCTCGTGCGGAGCTTCAGCAACTGAAGGTCAAACTCGAGCCAAGCCACAGTGCAACGATGCAGGCGAAGAGCAAACGAAGAATTTGAAACGAGGGCGCTCAACTTACACGTGCTTTGACGTTGGCTTCGGCTGTGTGTTTCTTTTGCTGCTGCTGCGTCGTTGTGTGGTTAGCTAAACAGACAGACAGACAGATAGACACAGAAGCTGGCAACCCAGCGGGCCGGCCGGCCAGCTCGCAGATTGTGCCGCTAGTAGTACGCATAATAGTGATTGTGGACATTCAGCTCAGAGCTGGCGGAGCCGAGAATGTTTCGTCCGTCAGCGCAGACGAAGCGGAGAGCGGGGGAACGGGCGCGCACTCGGAGAACGTGCAGCGTTGCCCAGCCGGTTGGACAGCCGTTTCTGTATTTCTGGCTACGAAAAATTCATTTGTCCACAGTCCGGGAACAACACGCAACACACACATACACACAACGCGCGCTAAAACAACGCGGACGGAACATTTACTACTCCAAGAATACTTTTTATCAGACAGTAGCGGCCGCTGCCTGTCACGTTTCAGTTCACGTAGCAACTTAATAACTTACGCTACCAACAAGCACGTAAACCATTACTACACACCCGCATGCACGGCTTCTCTTATTCCTAATTATATATATATATATATATGGATGCGTCTGCGAGGTAGATGACCGTGTGTTAACAATCTTGTACAAGGAACGCCCATTTGCTGACTCTACAAGATTTGAATCCAAGGTACAAACAGGTTTTTGGCAAATGTTCCAGCGAGCTCAGGCACAATGCTAGCACATTGACGTAGATACAATGCGAGAATAATCTACGGAGGTCAGGGTCGACTTTCAGCAAATGAATGTTGCGACAATAGCTACGCACCTAAACCAAATTGCCTGTAACGTTGCTACGACGCTGATGAGATGTATAACAAGTTTGCCCGATGCTGCCGTTTTCTAATCGAACGTTCTACGGCCCCATTGTCGTCGATAAGGAGATTGAGACCATACGTGTTTACGTACCGCGTCTCGACCGACTCATCGCTTCGTCGGACTTCGAATTGCCTTCCTTATCTTCCTTTCACCGGAAACTCATGAAGCCAATAAAGCGATGCCTTGACGGAGTTGAACATCAATATCAAGGATCAGCCCTTCTGTCTTTGGGATCAGACTCGCGCTTTGCATCAAAAGATGTGGATATGGATAAGCGTCTCGCATCACATTTCTCCGTTCAACCCTGCTCCAGTAGCCAACGCATCACCCACGACGTCTATGCATAGTTTGATAGTCTTCCGCGACTTATCCGTCAAGCTCAACGAGCGCGACATTCACTCACAATTGCTGCATTTAAAGCCCAAATGCAGCCACAAGCTTGATGTCATTTCGCAGACATTATAAAAACTGGCCATATTTCTAGCGGAGCCTCTGAGGCTGCTCTTTGGGCGGTTGTATAATGACTCCAGGATTACTGTTTTTTTTAAACAAAGTATTGCGTTCTCGGTACATGAGAAAGAACCCAAAAACGCGTCGAGAACTATCGTCGCGTACCGCAGTGCTCCGTCACCTGCACTGTTTTGAGAGTCAGATTCATTACCAATTATATGACTATAAACAAGTTATTCTATGCGGCACAACATGGTTTTGCACCTAGTCGATCTACGTGTCCGCAACAACTAGATATGACGCACGACTGAGCGTTACCAACAAACATTTTCGTTGTATTTATTTTGATCAGAACAGTTATTTCGACAAGGTCGAATTT
Organism: Dermanyssus gallinae; assembly: GCA_003439945.1. Lineage (NCBI taxonomy): Eukaryota > Metazoa > Arthropoda > Arachnida > Mesostigmata > Dermanyssidae > Dermanyssus > Dermanyssus gallinae. The sequence goes on along the minus strand of QVRM01007094.1, from coordinate 695,522 downwards.
AAGATCGTAGTCAACAATCTGAGAGCACTCTATGACCATCCGCAGACCTGCGAACGGTTCGCAGAGTTTTTGCAAAACCGGTCTTTCAGAGCCAAGGGAGGAAATGTCTTAAGCAGCCCAGGCCGGGTGCCGCCCGGTGTGTCCGCAAGGAAGCTGCGTCTCTCCGCCTTTGTACACAACTTTTGCTCTAGATGAAAGAAAATCTATATGCCACCGAGTGTTAAATACCTTTTCTACAAAGACAGATTCTAACGTATATAGTGCGTTTGAGTTCCCATCAGTGCACACAATACTGCTGTCGCCTGAAGATGCTTAATTGTTGTTTAACTAACATTAATAGTCAACACAATATGTGTCAGTCGGTCGTGCATTAGCAACGAAATGCACTTCTCCGTTCTAATTGTCTTGCTTTAAAACACGACCCCTCCGAGTTGAACTACCTACTCAATGGGTCAACACGCCATTGCGATGCGGGATATTGTTAAGGAGCCTATGATGTATTTTTGTTTGTACAAATCAATTGTGTTGTCCGAATCTTGTACTGTTCATCCGTATGGCATTTGTGTAAACACATAAATATGATTAGAGATGTGCAAAGAATATTCTTTAAGAGACTCCTCAGAAGATGCAAGCTTGAATCCAACGATAGTGTTTTACCGCCTTTAATGGACAAACTTAGGAGTACTGACAAACAGTTTCTAAGTTCTTTTTCGAAGTGCGGCCGAACAATCACAGACGCCAAATAATGTATGTGCCAACATATATTAAGATAGCATTAAGAATAATGAACTGCATTATTAATATACGGTAGGGTGTTAAATCAATACCAGTTTCTGGCTTTTGGCACGCATGAATGCTGGTCCAACCTCATTACTAGCATTGCAGCCATCGTTCTATTAATGAAGTCGAGCCACAATCGACGTTGCAATTTTGAAGAAACGACACAGATCTAACTTGCAGTTTTGATGTAATTAAATCATTAGTTAAAACTGGCACTTATCGCATTAGTATATACGAGTATGTATACTCGTATATTAAATGATAGTTGCAGTATTGTTCAGGCCATAAGACATTTCGTTCATATATGTATAGCGCAATGCTGAAAGAATTTCAGTAAACAACCGCCATTCATCGTATCAAACAATGCCACCAATACACTGAGGCCATGTTACGACGAGACATATACATGTATACGACTATGCATTATTTTTTCGACCTCACAGAGTCTGGTCAAATGTTCAGTTATTTATCACAATGGCTTGCTTGATTCTACCGTTGATACAGCTGTTGCTATTATAGCGTGATTAAGCGACGAGGTGTTAACGCGAGAATCGTGGGGAACCACTTTTCTCTTGCCATCCTTTTTTTAGCAACCTCAGTTCAGCAGTCGTCCATTTGAGGACCCCCCATAAGTCAACAGGGATAGCAACAGCAATATCGACCTGCGTATTGTACCCGCAGAACGCCATCACGTTTCCACTGATTTGTCGGGTCTCGATACGCACCAGGTGGTCTCCCTACACCTTCTTAGACGGAACGACAAAGGAATTTGCCAAGCCCTTATATATATATATATATATATAAATTTGCCGCAGGGGACCAGCTCTCTTTGGTGGTGAAGGAGCGCGCCTTGCTAACGCTAAGCATTTTTATGATACGAAAAGATGCCCTCGTGCACTTGTATATGCAGCATTTTAGTAATGATACATGATTCAAATAGAGCTTATTAAGTGCGCGCGAGTTGAGGAGGCATGGCGTTGAAAACGTTCAAGCTGGCCGAGTTAGAGGTACCCATGAAGACTGCCAACGTTTTTCCAGCGAAATAAAAAGATATCTCGACGAGGCTACGCGGAAGCGACGACGTAATATTACTATCTAAATCGTCCTCAAAACATGATTTCAGACATAAAGGGCTGCGCCGGACCGACAACTACGGTTATCATTATTTGACGCACAAACTCTTGTACAAAAATAATATATATATATATATATATATATATATATATATAGCCGACGGTTAACATAATACATTTAGCGTTTTTGCATTAAATGCAGAACAGTTGATGTAGAGTTATATTGGTTTAGCTTTTTGCTTCAACGATGTGACCCGGCAAAACAGAAAGCTTTTAAATAGTTTAAACACGCGCATATGCAGGCGAATGCCCGTGTACAGTTTTTTCATGTCATGGCTAATTTGTAATCCACTCCGACATTTACCTTGTCTAAATTGGAAACCATGCAAACCAAATCCGGTCTGGGTCTCGAACCTAGTCCTCCCGAATGCAAGGAAAAGGCTTTGCCACTAAGCCATCTCGCTCAGTGTATATATATATATATATGCACGGCCTTTCGTATGAGGGCTTAAGCCGGCTCTCGTAGCCTCCCTATAGGTAATAATTCGTTATTATTTTAGCCGGTTATCCACGGTTAGTTGGTCTTTACGCCGCCGCTGCTTGTGAAATCATTCATTAATACGAAGGTGATAGAACACACGGCCAGCCCGATGCCCTTGCCGTCCGCCGACGCGGACTTTCGTTACTTGAGAATTCTTCCTACTTGACATGTCGACGTGGATCATGGATGGGAAGGACATACCCTCAACGAGCTACAGTATGTACGACGCCAAGCCATTGAAGGCAAAGCATGGTATGCGTTCGGACCCCCACTGCTACGTCGCTGGATGGCTTGTCGAGGTGGATTCGATGAAAAATCGTTGTTGTCGCTGCCGTCTTCTGCTCGAAGCCCTCTGTTACCGCTCTATAGTCTTATTTTCTCATTCAGGCATCAACTTTTTTTGACTACGAGCACTACGAGCGGCGCCGTTAATGTATGGCATCGGCGGGTCGATTGTGATGGCTACACAAAACACGATCGATTTTGAACGTCATGCGGAAACCCGCGTTGTTGGCGTGAACTGTAGTGGCGCCGTTGCTCATTCTGCTGCTGCTGCAAAAAGCATTTTCGTCGATCCACTAACGCCGAGAACAACAACTGGAGCATCGTGAAGAACGCAACTTTACTGAATCGTGCTCCCAACCGAAGAACACATAGAACCGAAGAATATATATATATATATATATATATATATATATATATATATATATATATATATATATATATATATATATATAGGCGTGTGTATAACGTGCCGGAAACGGAACATCAATAGTGTTTAACATTGAAGCTGAACTATGTAAAAAGCTATCGACATGAAAAGAAAGAAAGCTGTTTTGCTTATTGCGGAGGCGGGAGTAGGCGTGTTGGTACAACGTCGGCCCGTGTCTGCTCTATTGAAAGCCTTCTCTAAGCTGTTTTTGTCTTACGACAGGAAGGCATCAGCGGGGAGACCAGACAGGCTATGAGGCATCGTTACGTCTTCAGCAACGCCATAATGCCCTCCCTCTCTCCCTCGTCGTCCATCGGCCCACAGGCAATACAATACGCAAGCAGCGTACCTTGCAATTACGCCAAAGAACAATCACCACAGCGGTAACAACAATAAAAACTACAGGAGCAGTAGTCAAATGGCAGCCAATGAAGTCACTAATCGTAGTTGTAGTGGTGGTGGTGGTGGTGATGATGATGGGGGGCTGCGTGCTGCAGCGACTCGCCACCGGAGCGCCGTGCGACGCAGCGTCTAGACACAGAGCTTCTCGACAAGTACCGTCGGTACTTCACAAACAACAACAACATTGACCATCACGACAGTAATAACCGTAATAATAGTATTGAAATCAGTGTGATGACACAACAAAACGAAGGGAGGAAGGAAGATATTCATAATGCGGAACGGGTAAAATGTGTCATTATAGGCGGCAGCGAACAAAAATATACGTTGTGTTAAACTTTTTTTAAGGAGGTAGTATTAAATGCACTATTGCTACAACTCTTTATCTCAAGCAGTGTGGGACTCGATCCCAATGGTTGGATGTTACTCCGTTGAGACTTAAACGCACCACCCCATCAAACTTCTCTCTCTGATCTCAGCTTAGCCCTTCAGCCTCCTGGGGTTTCAAGTCGAAGGGGTTCTCGCTCACCTCCCTTATTAGTAAGGACCGTTCTCATTTTTGCCCCGGTGTGCATTGTTGATTAGGGGGCGCATCTTCATGATCATGTCTGAAGCTGCAGTGCCGGCAGCCGATCTGATCCTGAAAGGAATGTATTCTTCCTTTTGCTTTTTCCGTGAAGTTGTCTCGTCGAAGTTGCCATCCTAATCGGGTGGAGTTTTCTCCATGGTGGAAGGTACACAATGCCATCGGCTTCTGGGAGCCAGTGCTGTGTCATTTTGCTAGAGTCTTGGAGAGATCTGTCAGCAAGCCCAGTGGCGTTCCAAGTTAACACCTTGGTCTGTAGCAGGTTTATCCTCGGGGTCCTCGGCGGCCTTAACTTTCGCTGTATTCGTCTCCCGTCCCCGTTCAGGAGGGTCTCTGTTCGGTAGCTTCCTTAGCCATGCATGTTTCTTTTAGTACTTATAAAGATATATAATCGCTGCCTGAGCCCGAAGCCGTTGACAGAAGTCGGATCCGAGCAGCCCATCTCAAATGATTCCAGAAACTAAATAGCCGGGTAATTGTTTTGCGAAGTTCCTTATATTTCCAGGGCTTTGTTTGTGTGTAGCCACGAGTACTCATGTGGGCTTATTGGGGAAGGAATTTTCGTGTTTTCTCCTTTGAGTAGCCGTTTTCGAGATTTTTGGTCTTTGATCTCCCCATCTAAGACCAACCGGGGACCGTCGTGCATTTCTCATCACAGAGCTCACTAAAGAAAAGTTAACTTTTCACGTTGTGTTAAACTCTGATATAAAAACTTCCCTAGCAATCAATGAACACAAAGGAAAATCATTCGATGTAAGTTGGGTAAATGTTATGTCTATTTTAACAAGTCGAAGAAGCTTTAACATTTGTTGTTATGGGACTTGAACAATATCGCAATAATAACGAACTCTCGTTTTTTCCTCTATTTAAGGTTTCGTATGTGCATATCAGACCATATGACACCAATGCATGCTGTAATCTGCGACAAGCCGTAATCTGCGACAAAAATAACGCTGTAAAATTTTCTTAAACAATAAAAGTGATGCCAAGAGCCGTAACAGCATCACTATCAGCGAGTAATCACCGAGTATCAGCCATCACAACAGTGTCAATAGCCGCACAATGCTAGCAATGATTCAAAGAATAACCTACACGTGTCGCCCATAGCACAAGTGGTTGAAACACAGAACCTGTAAAAAAAGGTCAGCTTCAACAAAATTTGCCGGGCCACATTTTATCTAGCAATTTGTTTGGCAATTGTAGCAATGTTGGCGACGATTCCACTGGATCTAAAACGGATGACATCACTGACAGACCTAACCACAATAGTCAGGTAACCTGTAAAACAGCTGATGATAGCTGGTGGCTGAATATTAATAGTTATCAGTATCTTCATTTTTAACCAACTACGTTTCGTAAAATGTTCCAACGCCAACAACATCTTCTACAATCTGGTTTGTTGAGACGACTGCCCCAAACTACACACACACATATATATATATATATATATCTATATATATATATATATATATATATATATATATATATATATATATATATATATATAGAGAGAGAGAGAGAGAGAGAAGGAAGGAAATCGAGAAAAAAGGTTCATATAGACGAGTTGCTAGCCAACTTTATAGTGAAGACACCGAGCAGAAATGCCTTGGTAATGCGGGTCTGGAATGACTGATTGTCCGCCTTTCGATATAGCATCATACATTCCACATTAACGAGGGCAGTAATGATGTCAATCCGTGCCGACGACAAAAGAAAAGTCGCCCTCAGCGAGCTTTATGGTAATTTTGCATCGATCGACATGGATGATATCAGCCATCGTCGTTGACGAAGCGGACAGCCCATCACCACAAGCCTTGTTGATGAACATCATCGAGTTCATCGACAAAAACAGCGACTCGCTGGAATTAGTCTGACTGTTCGTGTTCGGACGCCACAAGGACACATACAGCCATGCACGCATTCACAACAGGCGATCTCACTGAGAGACGGATGCGACGGGTGCGAATTATCGTGGCATAATAAACGAAACGAAGACGCACATGACTTGTCAAGATAACATTGTAATCTTGTTTGTTCATAGTCTTTATCATTAACATCTCTGTCTTCGAGTGGATGTTATACGCCAGTGAAGTAGCACTAAAGTAAGTATTTCATATTTATTGTTGTATATAAATATTTATTGTCAGATATATACATGCACGTATAATCTGAACGTATGGTAACCACCAGTCGTGGTGGTTTTCAGTCATGGTCTATCTGCTAGTGTATGGTCTATCTGCTAGTGTATGTAGAAACCTGGAAAAGAACCTATTTGAACCCTCTCTACAACTTCCAGTAATGATTAAGTGCAATAAACTGTTTTGAAGAGCTTTGATCGAACATTGAGGTGAAGCCCCATCCCGGGGAACTGTGTATGATTGGTACAGAATGCTTTGAAAAAGGAGATTTCAATTTTACGGCAAACCCCGTGAAGGACATCCAAAAACAACAATAGACAATTAAAATGTGGTTCGTGTGCACTCAGGCATACTCTCAGAACTTAGGCATAAAATATACATCGCTAGAGACGACTTTCGGTTTGAATGCAGTGTCCCTTCGTAGGATCTTTCACGATCACTTCGGATTCACCAAAAATCCGCTCGATGGGCACCTTGTAATTTGCGACAGGATAAACAAGCAGCGCTGTCTTTCGTGTCCGAGAATCTCTGATTGGATTCGACGAGGGCCGGTCTCCCTTGCTCTTGAGACTCGTTACAGGTGATGAGACTTGGATACATTGTATGACACTTTTGTGACAATAATTGTAGTGGCGGTGGCTTAGGCGGCTAACGCACCGTTCGAAACGGGGCGTTGCCATGGCAACCACGGTTAGCAAAACGTCGCTAGTTCGAACCCCGGCCGTGCTGGTTGAATTTGTTGGACGTGGTTGTCATTGCCCTGCTGCTACATACCTCTGCTGGAGAAAGCCTATATAATTCCAGTACAAGAACGCGATGACGATAGATGCATTTAGACGATATCGTGGCACAGGCAACTTAGCCCATTACGAGCGTCTAAAATGTGGTTGTCAAAGCGTTAAAAAAAATTAAGGCCTAGAGCACGTAGTAGGGCGTAGTTAGGCGTGGCCCACAAAAATAAAGCGCCACCGGTCTACTGGCAAAATGAAATTTGGTGATGGTCCAGCTGAAGAAAGGTGGTATAGTGACGAACGATTGGTATTCTGCAGAATGCCTGCCAAACGTGTTACTGCGATTAGCAGTATGGTTTCTCCTTCACAACAACGCGCCAGCCCTCTGAGCTGAAAACTGGGGCTTTTATCACCGTATCTGTATTAGCCAAGCATCCAGCTAATTCATCCAACTTGGCGCCTGGCGAGTTTCTCTTGTTTCCGAAAATTAATAAGTTTAAACTGACCGTCTGCACTTCAGCGTAGAAATTTCGAAAACTTTGCCAGGTTCGTACGTAAAGTAGTACTAACAGACATAACAATATTACAAGAAATGACCACAACAAAAGAGACAACAACGACGACAACAACAACACCAGCATTAACAGTAACAACATTTTTTAAGTTGTAAGGAAAACGAAAATGTTCATTAGCGTATGTGTGTGTATACTGCGGGCTAAGAAAGCAGTTAGTACTGGTTGACACGCGAGGCACAAAAAGGTGGCTGCTAAGTTTAATCAGTGGCGTTATGTTGCCGTTGCCTTGTATCTCTCCTGCTAAACGTGACGTATCCATCATTGGTAACTGAACACCACCGGCGTGTAGATGTATATAAATATATATGTGTGTGTATCAGTGTCTGTGGCGCGTCATTTACTGGCATGCTTTTTAATACGCTGCGCCGCAGAGTTTGGGGGTGTTCGACAGACGGGAGGCCTTGCGATGTAGAAGGCGTGTGTGGGTGCGTGTTCATATATTATCTTTTAGTCGACCATGGTGATTAACCGTAGTAATGATCGGCATTATCACGAAGCAGCATGCTTAATTTCATCGTTGTTCACGATGACGACGACGACGACGACGACGCCAATCTAGTCGACAATGATGACTTTGCTACGTCGGTCCACCGAACATGCGGGGGCAAAGGTGGTGGTGGACAACGATGCTTTTCTCGTGGCCGACGTCACATCGAGTTGCGACCGAGGAACCGTTGCCGAGGAGGAAGATCCGCTGTCGAGCTACACACGGGCTGCGAGTAAGCCAAACCACACCTACATCATAAATGTACCGAGAGCGAATGGGCAGACGCAAAGAACAAGGGGACCAGGAAGAAGGGCGTGCGCGATCGAAGCGATCTCCCCGGGGGACTCGTGTCGGTTCACTTGCGATATCGCCGAGCCCTGTCGCCGAGCCAGCTAGAGTCGTCGCCGTGTGAAACTGACACTGCTCAACTCTCCCTGTGCCCTCAGGTGGTTTTGTATCGCTGTAGCCTCTGCTGTGCGGCGGATAAACTCGCAACCAAACGACTGAGCCAGCACAGCCCGGACAATTACCCGACACTGAGGGCGGCACTGACAACGATCAATGCGATCTAAGCAGTACGTGAAAAAAAAAACGATTAAACTGAAAAAGGCATCTTCATGTTTGGACTTTCAAACAGATACACGGGCACACGTGGCCACATAGGCCGACTATATGGCCAGCCGTCTACAGCGCTAAATATGAAACCACCAGCAGTTATGACAGTTGCGGTACCTGTTGCCTGTTGTAACGAAATTTGGCGACGAAGCCTGGCTGCGACCATTTGTATCGTATATAAAGATCATGGTCATCACCGTGAGACGTCCTCACGATAACTATTGACCCTCTTCAGGAAACGGTTGTATAACCCTGCCAGTAATATGATAATCATGTATATAGCTAACCAATAATTGTAGCCAGTAGCCCTTGTAGGTTGCTGTCCCAGACGCTGTCCATCACCGTCATCACCCAACCGGGAGCCAGGAATCCAAACTGGATGATTTGCGTTGCAATGGCCATCAGCAGACAGCGTTTGGTCTCCTTGAGGCACACTTGAGTCACATAGTGGCCTTGCTAAAGCGTTGGTAGCTTCCATTGCCCTAGGTGGCGTCCATCAGATGCGGGCTGTACCCCCCCAGACGATAGACCAGACGGGCGCTTAAGTTGCGTAGCAAGTCGGTAAACGTTATCTCCGTCCGTGCCAGTATCAGTCTGAGTGGGGCGCATTACTTGTGACCGATTAGTGAAACCAATTAGCCCTGGCCGGAGCCAGAGGCGAGCCCTGCACGTTTCATCCAGCCAATTTTTGCCCGACGTTGTTCGGTCGAGTCCCCTGTCCCTGGTTCGGCGCCGTGGCCTAAATTCGGACCGCAATATTGTTGATGTAGGCTGTTAAAGCCGTTCCTATACTTTATATTTCACAGTAAAGACCCCAAAATCGAGGAGCGCTGGCGTCTCCTGTCATTCTGATCTCATTCTGAGTAAATCTGTCCTAAGAGAAGTCCGATACCAGGTGGCATAGATGTGTAACAGACCTTTATTTGAATTGAGATGACACTTCTAACGACCTTAAAGGAATGCCTATTAAATACATCTATAACGTCAAGATTAACAGAAGAAAAGAGATTCCTTAACCGCCGTGTGGAACCATCATTGGTTTCTGTCTGTGGTACCGTCACATGTACCGCCGTAAGACAGGAGTCATTACAAAAGCCGTAAAATGTCTCTGATAGCAGTTTGTTTTCCTCCAATAAGGCTCCCGATCGTGCTTTGACTATTGTTTCGATTTTCTTTGCAAGTGTATCTAAATGACACACTGGCCCGTTGAGAACGTTGCCCCTTAGTATTAATACAATTTCAACTCTGAACCTCTATTTACTAACAAATTATTTGTTTTCAAAGCTCTACAGTGCGTGTAGTCCACTTTCAGAACCATAAACGAGTATATATATATAAATCGAAATGATGCATGTCTAACAACAATTGGAAGAGTAAAGTTCAATTAAAATTATATATATATATATATGTCCAAGAAGTGTTCCCTTTTCCTGACTTGTTTAGTCCAGCAACGGCCCGATGCACAGGTGGATATGCGTTCGTTGCACGGCGACATTGCCACAAACTAGCGGAAGTGGCGTCTTCGTGCGCCGATGAGTATAGACGGGATCCGTCCGTTGCGACACAAACAACAACGCTGGCCGACACGGCAAACGGAAACGGTGAAAAGAACCGTTTAACAAAGGCATCGCATCACTTTCACGAGCCAACCGAGTCGTTGCCGATAACGCTAGCCGGATAGCCGGACCGATAGACAGATCTACACAGCAACGCGAAATAGAGAGATAAAGAAATAAACAGGGAGAGAACGCGCAAGAAAGAGAGATTTGGGGGGAGAGATGTGGTTCCGGCGGCGGCGGCAGCGGCGATGATGACGAAGACGAGGATAGTGCATAGGTAGAATATTCACCACAAGAAAAACTACCAACTCCGATATGCGACGACCGCAACGGGCAAACATGACGCCGGCCGGAGCGGCCGTCTGCCAAATGAGGTTATAAAGCGGCTGAAATCGAGATTGGGTCACGGCTGGCCTTAAGGGTCGCACATAGGCACGCCGGACAGTATTTTCACTATATTAAACGTTCAGCATATTTGGTAGAGCTGCTTCAGATGAATTCTTCGGTTACGTTCAACCGACGAAACATTCTGGAGTGTGCTCGCTAGGTGAGTAAAGTTACGCTCGGTTTTATTTCTCCAAGCTGCTGCAGAAAAAAAGTCGATGAACCATCGATTGTAGAATTCCCTTCGGTGGACAGCGAATTTCATTCGGTCGGACCGGTGTAAACTTTACAGTGGTAACTATAATCATATTTTATATTGTATTATTTTGTAAAACAAATACAATGTCTATACACGTTTGATACTACTCCACGGTCAGTTAGGTTTTTCTTGTGATTGTGTGGTAGAGCACTGTTGTCGAGCGTAAGTTGAAAATTACCGCTCGTTCAAGCAGTGCAACCTCGGCGACCGTCAGCCGCCATCCGGCAGCAACATCAATCACAACACCAACAGCTATGACGTTTATAAAGATAATGCCAGCACCAGTGGAAGTAGTTGTAACATTCCGCGTTGTAGTGGCAGTGACAGCCAGCAACAATACCACTGTAGAAACGACAATCAAACATAACTCAAATATAAACAATGGTATATATTACTCTTAAGGACGTGACGCAGAGAGCAGGTTCGTTTATACAAGCAATCTGTGAAGCTCAACTCTTATTTACTACTATGCAGTAGGCACATTCCAACGTAACCTTACTTCTGGAAAACTTATTTTTCCTAGCCTCCCCGACGTTTGCTTGACAAGTTCTCTGTTCGTCGGAGCTCGCTGCTAGCGCGATGTGCACAGTGAGCCCGCTATATATAGAAAATATTGTGATGATTTATTAATCATTTACAATACGTTTGCACACTCGGCAGTGCTCTCCTTGCTATATATATATATATATTAGCAGCTCTCAAGGTTATATTGCATATATTACATCTACCGTCTACTATATCGCGGCTACTACGGATACTACACGGCAGACACTTCATCTTCAGAAAACATAGAAACTAGAGACTAATAATAACAGCAACAACGTTCATAATATTCCCTCATTTAGCCAGAATTCTACCTCTCTTGGCAACTACTATTAGGGCCGATGATTATGCGTATGGTGTGTATCGCCTCCATGAGAACATGTTCGCCTAGCCAAAAAGTCCTCTATCGAAAAAAGTTTTTAGATGCTAGAATGAAGCAAAGAAATTCGTATTTTAGCTTGTGGCTTACACGATATTGGCTCAAACAACCGACTGTGGATCAGACAGAGGCGGCGGACACTGCATGGCGTACGTACAATAATATATTTGTCGACTCGAACCAACGATACCATCAGTAGCCTTAAGAATCCTCACATGACAAATTTCCCGGACTTGTAGCTTAAAGCGCTTTTTTCCCAGACTTGTAGCTTAAAGCGCTGTTTCTAGTCGGCTTCAGCGGTTACCGGTCTACCTGGTTAAATTCAAGTGCCAGCTCACTTGCAAGCAACAAGTTGATCACTGCCTTTTTATATTGTTATCAAGAAACAGTCGTAAGTGAGAGTGTACCGGCGCGCACTTTCCTTTCGGATACCAAGAATCACTGCAAAGACAACAACGATGACGACAAAAACAACAATAACAATACAACAGCGGAAAATTGAGTTGATTTCGCAATGATGAGTACGGAAGTTGGTCGAAGGAGAATCTGCTATTTTTGCATTTGTCCTATGATCGGGCTCTGGTTTTTATGGGTTTTACCGGCCGGTTGCTCATCTGCCGATCAGTGGCTTGCTGGGTCATCACCCTCCGATCGGGCTCGATCTCTATATCCTGTGTTTTCTTTATTAGTCTGCGTTTTACGAACTTGTTTGCCCACCGAGTTTTTTTGGGCTGCTCATCTATGTAGTTGTAATACCTTTAGATTGCAAATTATACCGAAGCAGCAGTGAAATGCGGAGTTCGTGAGGGATGCTAAAGCTTCGCTAAGACGAACATTGTCGTCGACAGCAGACATGAGAACCGAGTCAGAGGTGACGAAACAAAACAGAGGTGATACCAAGCTGTGGTGGAGAGGTTACCAGTATGGATACGAACGTACATAGCAAGAGGTCACTAAGGTGAGAGAAATGGGACGAAAATTATGCTAAATCCACTATAGATAGGCATAAATGAGCAACTGAGTTAAAAAACGGATCAAAACCAATGGAATAACAATTGAGATGGCAGGGCGGAAGACAAATAGTTTGCCAGAACAAATGTGTGCTATAGGAACTAAGTAAATATATACGAAGAAGTATACAGAAAGGGAGACGAAAGCAGAAAATTGAGCGAAGGCAGAGAAGGCGCCAAAGGAAGAAAAGCGATGAAGAACTACAACGAGATGAATGCGCAAGAATTGGGAGAGACGACGGTGGTGGTAGCACAGAACCAACCGGGCTTCTGGAGTATATAGCACTGCCCATGAAAGGTGCAGAAAGATTGTGTTGTGAGATGAACGAACCGAGGAAGTGGGAAGAAGTAGTCGACAATGGCGACAACGAAAGTACGAAATAGAACACCGATGGCAAACTCAGAGAGAGAGAAGACAAAGTGAAAGGCAACATAACGGAATCGTGAGAACTGACTAGAGTGAGTGCATTATGAAAAAGAATGAGGGGCTGAAAGGTGTAGGAGAGAATATATATATATGTTTTTATTTTTTGGTAAAAGCAGAACAAGCGAGAGAGAGAGAGAGAGACCACAGAAAACTAGCGAAACAAAAAGTCAACGGGAATGGGAGCAACGTCGTTGTAACGATACGCGGCGCTGTCGACGACCGTGGTAAGCTGCCGGGGCGCGGCTGCGGTTGTTGTTGTAGCCGAAGTGAGCAACAAGTGAACTTTTCGCTTAGACCGGGGACAGACGACGGTCTATAATAACATAACAACAAGCCATTAACAGATATATATAGATGATGAATGTATAGACCAATGGATAGGTGGATAAACAGGCGGATGAATGAAGAACACACTGGAGAGGGAAGCGGCATCAAATAAGCAGGCAGACAACCAATGGCCGACAACAACCACTAGCGCATCGACGGAGGCTGTATGGCGTTGAGCGGGGCTGGGCGGACGTTGGCAGAGAGATGACCTGTTTCCATTCTTCTTCTTGTTCTTCTTCTTCGTCTTTCGCTGCTCCGTTTCGTTCGTTATCTTAGCTGGTTCGGTGGCCGCTATGTGAGCGAATGAACGAACACAAGCCGTGTCGCTGTGTTCCCGTCGTCGTTGTTGTTGTTATTTTTTTGTTGCCACGACGAAACCACTGGTTGAAGAACGGCGGTTGGTTGGTTGGTTGCTGGATCGGTTGGTCGGTCGATCGGTGGGTTGGTCGTCGGAGAAAGAATGGAAGGGGGGCGGCCGCCGGCGAAAGGGAACGGCTGCTGCAATTGCTCGGCGCGCCAAAGCTATTTCTCTCGCGCGCGCAGTTCCAGTCTCCTCTTCTCCATCTCTCTTTTGCTTGCCTCTATTTCTGCTTCGCTATCAATCGCCGGTTGGCCGACCAACGCTGAGTGAGCTACCAGCCGACCAGCCAAACAGCCGAGGGAACAACGAACGACGTCAACCACCAAACGCAGCAACAGTATCACCAGCAATAGCAGCACCAGCACTAGCAGCAGAAGAAGCGCGGCTGACGGTGGAACCCGAACCCGCGAAGCTTCAAAGTTTCGATACCTGCTGCTCCAGTGGACCCGTCGACGTCCCCGCTTGCTGCTGGTCGCTTCTGCCGGCGGCGTCACCGTTGCGTATCGCGTCTAGCAGCGTCCATCAGGACAACAACAACAGCAGCAGAAGCAACAGCCGCAGCAGCAGCAGCGGCGCTGACGGAACAACGAAGAAGAAGACAACTAGCCGAGTTTGAACGGCGGTGGTGTGGACGTGATGGCACGCGTCGTCCACGTCCACCCGTAGTGCTTCGGCTGTTCCTCCTACTGCTTCTGCCCGGTGCTGCGATAGACGCAGGATTCAACCGAGCGACGCCCCACACCATGACAGCAACCGGCAGCCAGCCAGCGAGCCAGCGCCAATGACGGCGACAACGGCCAAGAAAGAAAAGGACGGCAACAAAAACCAGATGAAAAAGGAAGACAAGATGGAGTCGGCCAGCGCGGCCTGTCGAACCAAGCCGGAGTACTGCCAATGCCTGTCTGTCGGTCTGTAGCTTTGGTTATTTATTACCTGGCGGCCAGCCCACAAACATACCCACACACACTCACCAGTGTACCCACTGATCCGCTATAAGCACTGATCCATTCACATACCTAGCTACATTGGCTCAGCAGCTTGTCCCACCGACTGTCCGTTCCTGCGTCTAACCTCCCTTCTTCATTTTTTTTCTCCCGCTTTTCCGTCGTTTCGTCTTTCGGTCGATGTTGATCCGTCGAAAATAGCGCTTCTGCACCGTAGCGGTGACACCGATAAGGAACCTCTCGACTGAGAACCGAATGGGGGAAACATTTTCCCCTTTGGAAGAAGGGTGCTTGTACCTCTTATCTCCATATTTAAATGTGGACGCTTTAACACGCATGGTCATACCAAGTAACCACTTGAAGATTACATATATATATATCGGAAGAAGAATAAAAGCGAATCCACTCCAGTTTATAGCGTTGAAAGTGTTGGTGACATGCAAAAGAATCAGAGGCACGAATTTATTTTATGGATGTCTTTGCGCTTTATCTACCTGCTCGTTCCAGGACCCTCTTTTGGACGCCGAGTGCAGATCTACATTTCCGAAAACTGTACTGGGCGTCTGATCAGCTTCTTTGATCTCGACTTCCTCGTTCAGCCATAGGGTTCGGTAGGTCAGAGGTTTCCTCGCCGCTGTCAGCGGCACAGTCACCGGGGAGCCCAATACATCCGTCCTACACCGGGACGATGTAAGCTCGTCAGTACTTCTCCAGCCAACGGACGAGGTCACTTGTTGTTCTGGATAACCTCGGGCATGCTTCCTGAGTTCTTTCGGCCTGATGTGGGCTCCAAATCCCCGGGGAGTATCTGCGATGATTTACCGCTTATTCACCTTTATCCTTAACGTGCTTTGCCCCCTCCCCCTCCCCGGTCCTCTCGACTTCCGGCCTCCTGTTTTACGTTGACAAATATCCTTGTGAAGATATTCAGGTACTGCTGAAAATGAGTTTGGTTTCCCCTTCAATTAATTAATGAACTCTATGATGTTACTGTTCTTAAGCACTCCTTTTTTCTAGCGTCCAATCTAGCCACCATCAAAACTGTGCCGCGAACCTCCCTAGCAGGCCTTTGGCCAAAATTGACCCCTTTGTAACTACCAAGATTCGGACATTTATTGGATAGGTGGAGTTTGTCCAGATGAACTTAAGATGTTCGATCACCTTGTCCGGCCACTCACGTTTTGAGACTTTCGCCTGTTCCTCCGGTGTAAGTGCTCTCTCATTGATATGTGCTACGACCATGTCCCTGTGTCCGTGCTTTGATATCTGGAATATAACACCCCACATTCGACCCCAGGAGTTTGTTTCCTTTCCCACCCTGGATCTTAAGTTGTTTCATTCCACCCATCTTGGGTTTGTTAATCTTCTCCAGTAGTACTATGCAAGCGCCCGACTCATTTTAGGTGTTCGATCGTGCTCTCGTTTTCCAACCTCGTCCTCGCTCTTATCTCGTATTGACAAAACCAGTCTATTCAGTAGCTGTTTCACCTCAAAAGTTCCACTAAACATCACAAATACGAAAATCAGCGATGAACCGCAAGTCAGGGCGCCTATTTCTAACACAAAGTGACGTTGTCAACTTTGTGCTAGAAACAAACCTCAAAGTTAACAAACTGAAAGTAAAGATCCGTTCATACAGATAAGATCCTAAAATATGTCTATACGAATAGAAAAACGCGTCTGCTACAAGCGCAGTAGGCCCTTATTTTATTTCCTCGTGCATGGGAACCTACACTTCTAAGCAATAGAAACACGCATTTGAATATAAACGGCAAAATGTAATGTAAATGTTGTAAAAACAGCAATCACAACAACAATAGCTAAAGAAAACGTCGGAACAAGATCTACAGGTAGCTGAAGCTATAGCAAATGGCATGGCCTTATGACGTTCTTGTCTCAAGCGTCATCTTAGTCGGCCATGATTCCTTAGCCCACCTAGCTTCTCCCACCGAGTAGCTTCATTGGCTTTTGGCGTCGTTGTTTTTTGGCTGAAAATCGTGGCCGTAAAATGACCAACGAAGCTATCATCACCGCCAGCGCTTCAAAAGTCTCTTGGTCGGTCTGAGTGTAGTAAAAGCAGTGGCACGTGTCGTTTTGCTACGTTACTTCTGCCGTAAGCAGGGGTTCCGTCTAGGAAAGTTGAAATCGAAGATACAGCAAGAAGGGTAGAGAATGACACGGAGAAGACACACGGACGGTTGCGGGCAAACCAAAACCTGTGGGAGTTTGATTGAAATTTTCCGAATAGACAAATGGACAAACAGTCAGTCACACACACATACAGGTAAAATCAAATGAGTCTTGATTTTGACTGCAGCGAATCGACGCTAAATACGAGTTTGTGCGGCGGCGGTAGGTCTTTAGTCGAGCTTTTTTGTCGCTTTAAACGCGACAGCGACAACAACGGTGTTGGCAGCTTCCTGGGGAAGCCATGACGACACGGACGACAATTATTACGATGATGGTGACGAATCGGATCGTTAGTGACGAGCTATGATGAAATACAGCTCATGAGCGGTGCCAACGATGAGACAACCCCATCGAGCCGCGGTAAGAAGGGAAGGGGGTGGTTAACGTCGAGCGGGGGTTTACCAAGAAACAGCCAACCATCGTCGACATGACGTGAACACACAAAAGAGCGATAGAGAAAGAAAGCAGGCGGACGGACGGATAAAAATAAAAGGCAGGTCTTCAACCTTCCAATCGACGACTGAATGTGACAGTGGCATGGCCTATAAATAATAAAGTTTTCAGGCTAACCCTCAGCCAAGATTTAACGTCCACGGAACTGTTTTTCACATTGCTTCATAGACGGACCCCCATAAATACAAATGTGCAACGGTGGGGCTCGAACCCGCGCACCTATATGTCTCCTCCGGTTACAAGGCGCAGACTTAAGCCACCACGCCACCGGGCTCGACAGTGGCATGGCCTGTACAAGAGTGATTGACACATGCAGCGTATGTAGCTAAAAAAAAAAAAAAAAAAAAAAAAAAAAAAACAAAACAACCTTTTTAGATCAACGTGCGTACGCATTTAGGCAACACGCACTCAAAGGGAAATATACGCACGCAAGCGCGCACAAGAGAGCGTAGTACATGTATGACTTATAAGAATGTTGTATGCGTAACGTTTCGGTGGAATAAAACCGTCAAAGGGGATGTCCGGACTACTTTGCGGTCGTACTCGGAAAGAGGGCCGTCTTGGCGCGTAGTGGTGAACAGGAAAAGTGATGACGTAATCAGTCAATGAATGATTGCTCAAAGAGCAAACACGTTGATTTTTTTTAAATATTAGTTTGTTCTGTATATGAAAACGGTTGATCCTATCTTCTAGTTAGAAAAATCGAAATACACATGGTTCGTCTATGTTAGTTTAGGTACAATTCTGGTTCTACTGACCTGTCTCTAACTCATAAGAGATTTCTTTTAATACCATTTTACTCGAATGCTACGTTTCTACTGTAGCTTTTAGTCGCTGTGCCTAATTAATATAGTTTCCATAAATCTGCTATAGATTTAAATGAAACGTTTCTTTGCGCTACTAAACAGCATTTTTACGTGATCATATCATTACTTTTTATTTCCAAAGTCGAGTAATATATAACAGTTGTTTTTAATAACGGCATGTTATTTTTAAATAATAATAATAATAATAATAATAATAATAATAATAATAATAATAATAATAATAATAATAATAATAATAATAATCAAACAAAATAAAAGTGCAAACACCAGTGGTTCGCCTTTTTCATGAGACTATTGATCTGGAACGCTTATCTACGGTATACATCCCGTCTATGACAGGACCGTTAGGGTCAATCGTGGGTCGTCTAATCCTAGATTCGCCATGCTTGAGCGAGTGACTGGCGTGACACTCGTATCACTCGCGTATATCAGTTGCGCTGTTGGCGCTGGTCGAACCATCCGCCTAGGTCTGCTGCTGCTGCTGCTACTGCTGCTAATACTGTTCATGCCGCTGACGTTCACACTGTTGCTGTAGGTGTCAGCCGCTTAATTGTGGGCGAGAGCGAGTTGCACGATTCAGTCATATTACCATTGCCGCAGCATCATCACCGAACACAATGATCGATGTCCAAATTGCCTACGTTCGGTACATGGTGTGGACGTGATGACTACAATCGCCTCAATGTGATAGAGATTGCTGATGATGACGAAGATGTTTTTGTTGTTGTTGTTGTTGTTGTTGTTGTTGTTGTTGTTGTTGCGTGTAAAGTATAATTGAATAATTTGTTCGTTTAGTGATTCGTTTGCTCTAGCGAAACGAGGCCGTTTCGTACTCATCATGATGGTCCGACGAAAGAGTATGGATGAAAGAGTACGGAGTAAGACGTTTGGCCTCAAGCATTTTAGAGCGTCGACTTGCGTCGGCAGTCAATCAATAGGAAGCCATGCCCACCTGCCGCTACAATCTATATCAAGTGTCGCGTTGTTGTTGTTGTTTTTGTTGTGGTCGTCGTCGTCGTCATCCTTGTTATTGTTGGTATTGTTGTTGTTGTTGTTTTAATTGTTGGCGTCATCCGTTCACGGTTGGTGTCGTTCTTTCGACGCGACAACGGGCGATCGCTGCACATTTGGTTGGTAGGTTGGTTGATCAAATAACTGCGTGACTGCTCGCGCTTTTGTTTCTAGCTCAGGAACTCCCATCATCGTTGTCGCCCTTGTTATCACCACGACCATAATCATCATCATCATGGATGGTCAGTATCATATCGTCATAGTTGTAGGTTGTGAAGATTTACAAACAAAAAATATGCGAGAAACATGCTGTAGTGGTAATAAAGTCATCACAGTATCAGCGGTATGGTGGCGGCGGTAGTAGCAGCAACAACAACAACAACAACAACAACAAGAGTAGTGAGTGCTACCTTTAGCCTCAGTCAGTACGAGTCCTGTGCAAACGACAAGCGCCAGCTGTCTGTTGTTTTTCGGTCTCTAAGGGGTCGCTAGCCTTGCTTAACGTTCTAACGTCGCGGTCGCCGTCGTCACTGTCGGAGTCATTCTCTGGAGATGGAGAAAAGACAACTGAATAGATACAAAGATAGACTGACTGACATATGGACGGACGCTAAAACAGCCAGGCAGGCAGGCAGGCCGACAGACAGACAGACTGACTGACCGATCGACCGACCGACCACTCATAGACGACGTTGGCATAAAATGAACGAAATAAATTGGCCACACACTTGTGGCCCAATGCAGCCCAACAGCGGCAACAACTGTTTCTGTTTTTGCTCTTACTACTACTACTACTGTCGCCGTGTCTGTTCGATGACTGGTGATGAGGGTGCTGCTGCTGGTGGTTGTGGTAGTAGTAATGCCATGGTGGTATTGAGGTTGTTGTTGTTGTTGTTGTTGTTGTGGTGTTGTAGCAGTGTGGTGTGGCCACACACGGTTATGTGGCACCGGGGCAGCTTCTGTTGCTTCGTGGCCTTTCCCCCCGTTCCTCCCCGCCAGCTTCCCCTCCCTCTTTTTCCCCCTATCTCTCTTTCCTCCTCTCCCCCTATCTCTCTCTCTCTCTATCGTTCTCCACCGCTACTAACTCAATCACTCACTCACTGACTGAGAGAATGAGTGATTGAGTGAGTGATTGACATAGTCCACGTGTGGATGGAATGGAACATGATGCTGGAGGTGTTGAAGGGCCCGTCACGCAGCGGAAGCGGCGATAGTGACGACTACGAGCAAAAGAGCAGCAGCAGCAGCAGCAGCAAAAAGAACAACAACAGCAAAAAGAACAAACGACACCTATCATGTTATTATTGTCGTCTCGATCATATCCCACAAGTCCTTGGCTGTCTATTAGAGGTTTCGCCTTGATCTCAATACGACGGCCGTGGCGGCGTTGTCACTGGCGGCAACCGCAGCAGCAGCAGCAGCAGGAGCAGCCAAGTCCCACTCGAGCCATCTCGGCGACGGCGACGACGACGGCGACAGCATCACCAACCATCACCAGCGCCTGCGCCACCGCCACCAACAACCGCAACGGCAACAGCAGCAGCAGCAGGAGCAGTGGGACGTCAGCAACACCAACAGCCGCCGAGAGTCACCGTCGGGGAGTCGCAACGACGTCTCAAGAGGCCAGAAACTGAATCATCAGCACGACATTCACACACAGCAGCCACCTCGACCACGACGACAACAGCAACGACAACAACAACAACAACAACGACAACAGCAGCAAAAACAACAACAACTACAACGACTACTACGATAGCAACAGCAGCGGCAGCAACAACAACAACAACAACCACTACAACAGCGACAACAACAACAACAGCAACAGCAACAGCAACAACAACAACAACCACTACAACAGCGACAACAACAACAACAGCAACAAAAACGACAACAACTACAACAGAAACAGCAGCAGCAGCAACAACAACAGGAGTCTGGGTGACGTCGGCAGTAAAGTTACCGCGACCAAGCGAGGAGCTACACTCTACAGGTGGTCGTGCTACCAGTTTCGCACTGGCCAACGAAAAGCATGAGCGACGCAAACGAAATATGCGATATTTGCGCACTTATTGGACAGAAAGCCACACATGGACGGGGGAAGGAGGAAGGCGAACACGGAGCAGGATTCGCATGGAGATTTATTTATTAGTTGTCGTACGTCGGACAACATAGTAGTCACATTCCTTTCCTCGGCTAATTTCCCGGTGCACGTGTATCTAAGTGAGTAGTAGCACAAAGTTCGAAATCGTTTTACTGCAATACAATAAATGAACGCAGCAAACACAAAACTATGATAATACGCAGTGGTATACAACGCACTTTTCTCAAACAATTGTTAAGCATGGACACAGACAGAACGGACGGCTATGAGCAACACGAGTTGTAGTTAAAGGTAGACCGGTCACACATTTCAATGGATCATTGTCCTGCCAACTACCTACCTTTGCCAACCACAGCCAGATGAGGCTAATCATTCGCTGGAGCTGCTAGCCAATAGAATGCTGGTAGTAGCACCGTTAGCCTACTTTAGGGCGTAAAGCCAACTTCGTTCCCTTTCTCCCCATATCTATATCTGCAATTCTGTCTATTCACAACAAATTATTGGGGCCTAAGAACAAAGTCCCAGTGGACACATTCCATAAGGGATTATAGTGTGGGAAAATAATGGTAAGGCTTGCCGCAAGATCACTGAATCAGGGAGGCGTTGCAGCATGTCCCCATATTAATAATAATAATAATAATAGGGACTGAGTAATGGAATCACAACAGAGCGGAGCGTAGTCATAGTCGCTGTAGTGTCCGTTATAATTGTAGACAAGCAGCGCAACGGCCGATTGACCTATAGCGATGACTTACGGGACATCGAACGTCCTTCTATCACTCTTCCTATCTATTAGAGATAAGAAGTCTCTCCTGGTCACTTCTCATTACTGTCTGCACTTTCCTGCCTAAACGTGGCGACCCTTTTCTTACTCATTGCACCATTCCACTCGTGTGCAGTTGTATGTAGATTTGCAGTAATATTGACAACGATCAAAGCATGACGCCTGTGTCTGTGCCAATCGACCACGGCTTCTTCTCATTCACACAATCAACGTCACAAGCAAAACGCATGTCACTACAAACACGCTTAATTATATATATATATATATATATGTATAATATAATATATAGATAGATATATATATATATATATACATATATATGTATATATATATATATATATACATATATATATAGATATATATACATATATATGTATATATATATATATATATATATATATATATATATATATATATATATATATATATACATATATGCTTTGGCACCTATATATACATATATAGGTGCCAAAACGTATATCATTGCTCGCACAGTTATTACAGTTCCCTAAGTGTTCATTTGAGCCACCAAAATTACCAGCAAGAGGAGGTAACACTATATACAAATGATCAACAAATGCTGGGTATGCTTTCAATAAGCATTCCAACGTTAGCTGTATTTGAAGCCTTGTTGTTGCGAACGTGTATATAGTAATACATCCCTATGCTGTTAATTCTGTTGGCTCAAACTGACACTTAATTAGCGCGAATATGATCACTATTACCGTGTTGCCATTTCCTGGAAAGGAACTGTCATAACTATGCTGATATTAATCAACTGTTTGACATGAAATGCACATTGTTGCTTTTAGGTATTTAAGTCGGCCAACATTTTTCATAGTTTACTATCTAAAACAAGATTGTTAAACAGATTTGCCATGTTTTTAATATTGTTTACACACCTTGTAAATAAAGGTGCACATTGATCCTTTTAAATTTTGCCTAGTATACAAAAAAGCGTATTGACTCTTTTACAGTCTTAACCTGAACGTAACATATCATATGAACAAAATTTGCTGTATACTGCCCGACACCATCTTTCCGAGGCGAACGCTTTATATATATATATATATATATATATATATATATATATATATGGAGACAAAATATGTTATATATGCGTATCAGGAAAGGTTAATTGTGTTGTTATATATATTTTGTAGCGGGAAAGTGCGATGTGTTATGGCCTTCACTATGGGGTAGCAGTTTTTGCTTTCTGTAACGGCGAGGCCGACGGCATCCAAACAACCCTTAGCCTTTCTTAACCATATCCTACGCCGGGCCGGATACTTGTTAGTGTCGACGTTAGCAGCAGACGCTATACACCCCTGGAGCTAGATCTGTTTCTAGAGTACAGATACAGCAGAACCGCAACGGCATACACGGTCTAGATATCTGCGTCAACGCTAGAGCAGCTCGCGGGAAGAAGGATGTAGTACTAACAGAGCTCTTTAGAGTATTTTAAAAGGGCGTTTGAGGGATCCCCAGCGATTGGATCACTGGTAGTGTAACACTGCTAGAGAAAGATCATTTAACAGAGGTCACCTTCTTACACCATACAGCGCAGTGGACGCTTTAAAAAGCAACGCAGAAGAGTTTGATGAATAAAAGGACCCAATTTGAGTTTTCTTGAATGCTACTACCTAAGTATATGACAAGGTGAAACAAAAAGTTAACCTGGGATATGTTCCGTAGTTATGACATCAGTCTATTGTAAAAAAACAACGTATTAACTATCGAACACTTCAAAGACTGAAAACGACACCGCCGGACGACGGCGGGAATGCTTACTTTGCTCGTTCGCTATATCACCCAATGGACGCCATTTATCGAGGTCTCATCACTCAGGAGTCAGATCTTCCTTTCGCAGACGCCGGCTATTCGACAGTAATGCAAATCATATGATTGGCAAATCTCCCAAGACTTCTACAGGATGCCTGTGATGCTAGATTAAGTAAGCTGGATGCTTTCTTCCTAGGAATATCAGCATATTGTGGCCCGCTATTTGGTGCACGGGTGTCACTATAAATGTTGCCTGCGAAATAGGTTTTACGGGCCTGACCCCAAATGTGGGTGCGTCTACTGTGGACTGATGTGCTCTAGATATTATCACCAGCAATGCAGCTACGTGCGCCGCTCTCCGTCCTAGACAATTTAGCATGATACGGCCGTGGACAATACTGCCATTTGTATTAGACTACAGAAAACGGTAAAAAAGAAGCAAACTAAATGCAGAGGTAGTGTAGTTGTACTAAGGAGATCTAATACTGGAAGATAGAGTGGCTGTTCGTTTACCATACAGGCGTAGTTTAAATGTGGTCGATGCTCTTTTAGTAGCTGGTGGACAGCCTGAAGTACATACACAAAGAGCAGCTTCTCGCTTGCATCGACAAGCATAGCACTCGCTTTGTGTAACGGCACTTTAGTACTCCGCTCGGACGTAACCAACAAAGTCAGCAAGGAGAGGAGTAAGGGAGACGTAGCTAAGCGGATCTTCTTGCGGCTGCCCCACATTTTGCTTAATCTCCAAAACACTACGCTCCGCATCCTCCCATACGGTGTCCTTATCAAAGAACCTTGCTAATATACCCAGGAGAAGGTCACCCACACATATTCGTTAGAATGATTCGGCCAGAGATGACCAGGGACTTTGTTCACGGCTTTGGTGCGGTCAATGGACTGCTTACGGATGACATATGGATTGTGCCACAGCTCTCTTGATTTGAGGCCGGTTCTATAGCGCGCTCTTCGACCCCTCTTGAAGTCGAGCTGTTTAAGCGGAAGGGCCTGTTTAGCCACATGCTTATTTCGATGAATAACCAACATGCAGAATTATACAGTCCACGATAAAGGTTTGGATCGTGTTTGTGATAATTAGCATTTCTTGGCTTAAGACAATTTTTTGCATATGGTATTTCGTTTATTTTTTCTGTTTAGAACTTTTCCACACATACCGAAAACTCTCCGCTAAATGGACTTTTTTCCTTACGCAGTATAACAAATTTGAAGTCGAATTCATTTGCTTCATTTAAGTAGTTATATCTCGCCAATTTTTTTAAGTATGCTCCTCTTAAGGAGATGTAAGCGTACATTTACGCTCACATCCACTTAGATTCGTTCAAACCGCGGTCGTAATCATGTAGTATATATTAGGCTTTTCCTTCTGATAGTGTTATAAGCTTACTTCACAGTTGATAATTATTTCGATAACAACTTCTGTGCGTAGCTATCTCAACTGAACTGAGAATATACAATAGGTTTCTTTAATTTCTGTTGAATATTTTATTCAGCGCTTGACAGTCTGTAGGAATCCACGTTGT